>SZWC01020680.1:6436-38695 GCA_023375785.1 Penium margaritaceum
ATAACAGAGGGGGTGAGCTATGCTCCAAAGTGAAGGAGTGTACGTCACGCACGCCATTCGAAAACCAGGTGCGTGGAATCAGGCCATGCAACCCAGCAATTGGTGTGCACCATTTGCATCTTCCTGCTGCAGCCTGCGTCATTCCACGCCGGATCGCAAACGTGTGGCCTGCTCTCCCTGAGAACATCGGCAGCATCAAGGAGTGCCTAACCATCGTCAAGCAGTGCCTAGCTCGGACATGCGCCACTGCATGTGACCATCGTTTGCCATACTCAACGCATTCAGTGTCGCTGACAACAGGTGCACAAACAATCATTCTCAGCTCAGGAGTGAGTCAATCCCTCCACCGTTTGTGCGGCAGGGTCTGACTTACGTGCCATCCGCGTAGACAGGACCATGGAGAGTTGGCGGCACATGAACCTCCTGCAGCAGCCGCCCCGCACCCCACACCTCCAGCTTCACCGCCTGCCCCTCCTTGCTTGCTCCCCCGCTTGCCCCCGATCCGCCGTTGGTCGTAGTGCCGTTCTTCACGACGAGCAGGCGGGTGCCGCTGGGTGAGGGCGAGACGGAGGTGACGCCTGCGAGCTCTGTGGGGAAGGGCGCCCAGTGGAAGGAGGATAGGTCGCCCTGCGGCTCGGGGATGTGGGCGTTGGACATGAAGCGCCGCGTCGTGTTGGCCGGCAGGTTGCGCTGGCTCATCAGCACCATCACGTCCAGCGCCGACTTGGCTGCAAACGAAATGTGAATGACAGGTTCTTGCCGAGAATGGGCCTTTTTCCGGCAGAAAGAGATCCATGAGACAGGCGCAAGGGCGTGCAATCAGTCAGAGTGGTGAAGTGCGGGGGGAGCAGGAGCGTGACAGCGTGTCGCAGTGCATTGTCCTGTGCGGTGCGGCAGGTAATCACAAGCTCTGTCCACTGGACTACTGATTGCTCGAGACGGATAAGCACAGGAACTGTTCCGTGGAAATCTCCTGTGCCATTCCTGATTCACCGCACTGCCCTATGCATGTGCGTTTATCAGGAGTAGAGATACACGGACAACAAATACTCACTCACGAAGGTGTATGGGCACGGCTAGGAGTACCAACTTGGTGACACATACCTACGACGGTTGAGACTGACAAAGAAACCATGTCAGCCATGTCAAGTGACAGAAAGACACGGTCGTGACCAACACAAACTCAGACAGCTGGGCGCATCTGAGAATGGACACGTTCACAGGCGCAGACACAGACATCACCACCGGCATTGGCACATACGAGGCAATGCAGCAGAAGCGGACGCAGGCGCAGAAGTAGGCACTAGCTTGGGAACAGGCACTCCCATCACAAACGCCTAAGGGGGAGACACTCGGGCACACACGAGTACAACGAAAACAGAAGGAAGACAGGATGTGGACGTCCTCAGCCTCGGTGTCCACTGCCATGACTACCTGCAAAGCTGTCTCCTGACTTGATTCATGGATCATGGAGCTGTCGTCAGTGACGACAGCTCTGCCTGTGCCGTTGAAGTGATGATTCATCACTTCGTAGCGGGCTTGCCCTGTTGACACTAGACAACTCTTGTAGTGTGGCTGAAGCATCACTGCTTGTTGCACTGCAACTTTCCACTGAAATTTCCACCGCAGTCTTCGACCCAGCGCAGACCCCACCAGGGTACAAGCCAGCAGGAAAGAGCAGGGACCTCCTGATCACAAGAATCTGACCACAAACGCATGAGAGGCTACCGCCTCTCATGCGTTTGTGTGAAGAGAGTGCGAAGAGGACAGAAAGAGGAGTTGTGCAAATTTGACACACTTGTCCTTCGACACACCTGCAGCCGACCCCTTAGCTGGGGGCTTCCCGGCGACAGCAGCAGCAGGCCCTGCAGCCGTGGGATTGCATCGCATTGCGTCGCATTGCATTGCATTGCATTGCATGGCCATCCAGAAGTACATAATGGGGGCATGAATGCAAAGCAGTGCAGTGGACTATGCAATGACAGGAATTCAGAGGGAAGTCATGGACACCACATGACCAGTAGGGGNGCAGTCTTCGACCCAGCGCAGACCCCACCAGGGTACAAGCCAGCAGGAAAGAGCAGGGACCTCCTGATCACAAGAATCTGACCACAAACGCATGAGAGGCTACCGCCTCTCATGCGTTTGTGTGAAGAGAGTGCGAAGAGGACAGAAAGAGGAGTTGTGCAAATTTGACACACTTGTCCTTCGACACACCTGCAGCCGACCCCTTAGCTGGGGGCTTCCCGGCGACAGCAGCAGCAGGCCCTGCAGCCGTGGGATTGCATCGCATTGCGTCGCATTGCATTGCAATCCAGAAGTACATAATGGGGGCATGAATGAAAAGCAGTGCAGTGGACTATGCAATGACAGGAATTCAGAGGGAAGTCATGGACACCACATGACCAGTAGGGGCCGGGCAAGCACTCTCTACTGCACAGTTTCTACTGCAACTCAGCTCTTATGCTTCCTTTGTCCCGGCCCTTATTCATGAAACATAGTGCGTGCATGTTTTCACACAACCAACCTGGTGTCAATCCCCTGTGCCACCTGCGTTGGCCCACCCACACACCCTCCCCTCCAATCACATGGAAGAACGCCATGTGATTGAAGAACGCACTTGCACGTCTACCACAACAGCTTGAAGCAAGCAGGTGCTCCGAGCATGCTTCAAACTGCGACATGTCCGCTCTGCCGGTTGCCAGGTAAGTCGTGCACACACACACTCTCTGCTACGTGCAAGCTGTACACCGTGGCAAACATTAGTCCACAGTGACTCAGCACCACCTATGCAGGCTACATCGCACAATGAGCAATCGATTTCATGGCCTGTGAGAAAGGCAACGGCCAACAGCCCTTTCATTTGTCACAGGCTGCGGAATGTGTCAGATGTGGCCCTCCTCGCCCAAGCAGAGTGCGACTGTGGGTTCTGATAGGGCATCCATGTGAGCAAAGCTGCGCATTAAAGCGCCCTGGATGCCAGCCCAAGAAATCCTTGCATCTGTCTTCGACAGACGGTGGGAAAGTGGTGAGGGGAGAGGGGATGAGAGTGGCGACCAGAGGGTGAGGGACCAGCCAATGTTTGCACAGCAAGAAGAGGGGAAGGAGAGGGGAAGGATAGTGCAACCNCACCATGCCTTGTCGATTCTGGCAATGAGACAGAAGGAGTCCAACAGCTGCTCCTCCGCTGACGTGGGAGCGCCGGCATCTGAGGCGCCTGCCGCGGAAGCAGGGGTCTGGGCAGCTGCAGCCTTCATCGTGGCAGGTTCTACTGTCGTTGAAAAGCGGGCGGCAGAGATGGGTGGGGAGGGGACGGACGCCTTCTTCGCAAATGCTCTAGACGATGCAGTGTGACAGAAAGCTGCTGCTGACCGGAGCGGAGTTTGCCTGCGGGAGTGAGGAGTGAGTAAACATTTGCGAGCGTAAAATGCAAGGGGCCCTGGTTTTTGACGTAGCGTTCAGGAGGGGGTGCAAGTTGAAAGCTTGGCAGCTTCAGGAGACCGACTAGAGCTGAGTTGAGAAAGGGAGGGAAAGCATGCCATGATGATCAAGGGATGGGAAGGGGAAAAGGGGCGGGCGAGGGGAGCCAGATGCATGGACGCAGGGATGAATGCAGCAATAGAGAAACGGACGGGACTCGTAAGAGACAGGTTGGGGAGGAGACAGCGGGCGATCCAAGGGAGAGAGGAGTGGCATGGGAGGAAGGAGGAACTCGAAAGAGAGAAAGTACACGCAGTGCAAAGGGAGGAAGCAGCGCATGTCAATACAGCTTCTGCGTGACAGAAAAGCCTGCTGTCATGATGCGGATGGACACAGTTTACCATGCAGGATCTCACAGACTGTGACAGCCGTTCATTCAGCCTGGTTGACGGAGCCATGCAGAGTCAGGCACGGGTACAGACGAAAGAGCAGGTGCCCTTTTCGTTCATGGCGTAAAGCGAAATCCGGACCGTGGACTTCACGCTCTGGCTGCGACGCGTTGTTCGCGTGCCACGCACGTTCGACAGGTGCAATGGCAGGCAACATTCCAGCCTTTACATGAACGAGGAACACGCACGAATGTTTCGCCTATGCAAGCAAGTAGAGACGGCAAATGTCCACAACCTCGCTTTCCTTTTCATCGTTGCGGACGGCAAAGTAGTACACATTCCTTTCATTTCCGGATCACAGGAAGGGAGAGGTCAGTGGCAGTGGTGACGCGGCTACGAAAAAACAAAATGCGGACAAACGAAGCGTCTGCATTTGCCCTCCCCCCTCCCCCCCCGCACAGAGACAAGAGGAGGCTGCACATACGACACGAGATCGATGAGGTTAGGAGGACTGGGCAGCGCCGAGTAAAACGAAGAGGGGAACCTAAGGAAAGAGTCGAGGCGTGCCCACGGTCGCCATCATCGCCGCACTCCCCGGATCTTGAAAGAGGAGAGCAGCAAACAGAGAGGACACACCAGAGGCATGAGGGACACTGGTCATGCACACCTGCCGAGAGACGATAGCTGCTGCAACAGCTGCTGCTTAGTTGTCCTGGCAGCTGATACACCTGCTGCTGCTACAGCTGCGGTCGATCTTCCAAGAATGTTCTCCGCCTGCTCCTGACTGGAGCCAAGGAGACTGCAGAAGCTACGGCTGCTGCTGCTCCTGGCCCCTGTGGTGCCGCCACCTGTGGTATTTGCAGCGACCTTCCGCAAGAGGACCAGATCTGGGGCAGTCCTAAACTTGACCAGATTCGCCGCAGCAGCTGCGGCCGCCACCGCGGACGCCGTGGTGCTGACTGG
The DNA here is from genome assembly GCA_023375785.1 of Penium margaritaceum. NCBI lineage: Eukaryota > Viridiplantae > Streptophyta > Zygnematophyceae > Desmidiales > Peniaceae > Penium > Penium margaritaceum. The sequence continues at coordinate 11,209 of SZWC01020680.1, forward strand.
TGCAGGGAGAGGGTGCGGTTTGGCGCCCGGTCCTGCGCGCGCGACAGTGGTCACCCCTGATCCCCCTGGATCCAAGGAGGCTGCAGTATCGCGTTGGTGAGCAGAGGGAGACGGGAGGAGGCGGATCGGAGTGATCGGAGGCCCTTGGTACACCCTGGCGGTGACGGCCTGTGTGCGATCTGCGGGCAGGCAGTCCTCGGGGCGGGTGGCAGGACGAGGAACAAGCGGCTATGGGCAGTAGAGGAAAGCAGATGGGGGGCAAGACCAGACGGCTGGCTGGCCTGGTCCGGCGAATGGCGCACGGAGGTGGTGGACACGCCGACACAAGCCGCAGTAGCGTTATGCGGCCGAAGCGATACAGCTGCAATAGGAACCATTTTTATTTTATGCGTTCTCTTTTGGTCGACCCAGATCACCGCTGGGTTCGCGACGATCTTCGAATAAATCCAAGCGGGGAAAACGCCCTCGTATCAATTTTTCCTGCGACCATCACCAGAAAACGATGGTCGGCAACAGCAGGCATCTGCTATCGCACGTCACCTACCAGTACCATCTCCTCCAGCAGGCTGGTCAGAGGGCTACTGTGGTCGCACCGAAAGCACCGAGAGGGAGGGAGATTCCCTCGCTGGCAGATCGCTGGGCTCACGGGGCCACTGAATCGTCCCGCCCGAGGCTTTAGGCACCTTCCCCTGCACCACCTCCGACGACTGCGGGACGCTCTTACCGTGGTAATACCTATGTCAGGCAAGAAAGCCTGTCCTTCCAGGAGGTGAACGAGGCAGCCTTCCGGCGCTCCCCTATCCATCATGTTACAAGACATTTAAGAAGCCAAAATTCCATAATCAACGTAATTTGAGAAGATTGAAAGAAAATAATAATTGATTGGGCGATAATATCTTTCAAAATCCAACACCTAGGTTAAAATAGTTATTTTTCATCTCCATAAGGTTCTACCTTACATACAAGCATGCAAATACCTCTAAATGAGCGATTCTTTTATGTGTAAATGCTAATATTTCGATACATAATTTCCGGGAAAAAATTACATAAATTATCTGAATTATGATACACACCTAAATCTCTTGGTTATCTTACTCTTACACGTAATGCGGAAGAAAGAAAAAATCCTCACTTACAAAACATCTTCAGAATATTGATCCAACGCAAATCACAAAATTATCAGCTGCCTCAAAAATTCCATTTGTCAATTCTCTCCCACAAATTACAAATGAAATAGCAGCCAATGGAGTTAAAACACATTAACAAACGTTTTTCAAAGGTTCCCACAGTGTAGCGGGTCCAGTCTCCAGATCCTGCTCTGAAGTCGTCGTCAGAGTTCGCAGAATGACGTTCTCAGTTTGCATCAAGGGTTTACCTCCTTCAAACTGAGGGGCAATCGTCATCAATGACCCAGAGCAGAGAGACTCGAATACTTCGAGTCTCCAGAGGCCCATTTCCATTATTAACCTTACCCGTGGTTTTGGGACCCAAACCAGGGATTTTTACCTCAAACTCGTGCATTCGCACGATTTTTCCGGTTTCAAAACTCATAGTTCATCCTAAACTAACTTGAGTTCCTTTCTTGACGTGTCGGCGCGAAATCATCGCATGCGAGGCACGATCGGCGATTTCGCATCGACTCCTCTTGTGTGTTCCCCTCATTCCTCACTATCACCTCGCTCCCCCTATCCCTCCTCCTTGCTTTATTGCTTGCAAGGAGGGGGAGGGAGAGCGAGGGCACGAGGCCACGAGGCCTCGCCCTCGAGGCCCTCGTTGCCCCTCAGACGCCGATCAGGCTGAGGCCGCGATCGGCGGCTAGTGGCTGGCCGGCTGGTGGCCGGCTGGTCGCTTGGCCGGCCGCTGGCCGTCCAGCCGGCCGGCAGCGAGCTGGCTGGCGGCAAGCGAAGTGCTAGCCGCCAGCCAATCCTCGATGACGCGAGGAGTGGTGCGCAACCACCCCTCCCTTGAGCGAGGAGGGAGGGTCGAATTGGCCCTCCCGCTATATTCCTCCCCACTTATTACGAACCGTTCCGGTTCATGAACAACAAGCAGGGTTGTCAGTCAGTGAGTCATCGATATTGTGAAAGAATATTGAATGATTTCAAGCACCAGCTAAGAATTAATAGATGTATGGCACTTGGACCTAAGCTATAGCTTGTCAATCAGCACAGCTAGCGGCCTCCCCCCTTTAGGCTCGAGCGTCCGCGTGACAACCATGTTGGGCGTCCCCAACCTCCTATGGTTGCAGTCCATTAATAACGCCCCGCGGGAATGTTGTTCACTTTCTCCGTGTTTAGGTGGTACCCCCTGACATGTGTCGATTCGTGCGAGGTGCCAGCTCGCTCCAATACTCGTTGACCACCCCTGTGGGCAACGGAGATTCGGGCTCCTATGAGTTATGTTCAGGTCCACAGCCAGCCCAATGAACGAGGTATTCCCTAACAATCCGCGACCGGAGAGTACGCTCTCGGTGCTGGAGTGGGCAAAGAACCTCGTATTCACAATCGACAGCAAGGACTGCCGGTGGTGGCTGAACAGTTCCTGCTATCGTTTATGGAGCCAAAAAGCTCACATGAAACACGTCATGTATCTTCATACTCGACGGAAACAGCAATCGGTATGCCACTGGCCCGATGCGTGCAAAAATGGCAAACGACCCAATTTATTTCGGTAGACGTTTTCGCGCCGCTGGCAACTTCAACCGAAGATTCTTAGTGCTAAGCAACACTTTGTCACCGATGTCAAACGAGACCTCACGGTGAATTTTGTCATCATATGCCTTTTGTCGTTGCCAAGCAGGTTGAAGGTGACCCTTTGCCTCCTGTAACAAGGAGTCAATGCGCTCGGCAAAGGCTTGACCAGAAGGAACCTGTGCTCCTGTACTCCCACTCTTCACCAATGAAGAGGGCATCACTAGATGCCAACCACTGTTCAACACAAATTGTGTGAACTGTGTAGACTCGTTCACCGAGTTATTCACCGCAAACTCTGCCAGTGCTAGGAATTTGTCCTAGTCATTCATGGCAGGGTCCACGTACATACGGAGCATTTGTTCTAGAGCGAGGTTTATGCTCTCTATTTGTCCATCAGTTTGAGGGTGAAACGTTATCGACATCTACGACTCGATGCCGAAGTACTCGTGCATCTTTTGCCAGAAATTACTAGCAAATTTTTGATCTCGATTGGAGATAATGCGCAACAGCAAGACGTGGTATTTTACGACACCCTCAAAGAAGAGACGGGATGTCTCCTTTGCGTTCACGTCAGTGGTTGTGGGAATGAAGTGTGTCATCTTCGTCAGAAGATCCACAACCACTAGTATTGCATTTTGGCCACGGGCCGTGTCCGGAAGACCAGTAATGAAGTCCGTGCTTACGCACTCCCATGGAGTCCGAGGAATGGGAAGTTGTTGGAGGACTCCATCAGGCTTCTTATTACGAGTCTTATTCCGAAGACATGGGTCGCATGTCATGCAACACTTACAGACATCGACACTCCATCATGGTCACCAATAGTGGTTCGAGAGTGCCTGTCCGGTCTTTTGACCTGCGATCGACAGGTCATGGAACTGGGAGATAATCTTTGCTCAAAGGTCTCCCGAATTTGGCACAACAATTGGTTCTCCGTGCCAAAAGATTCCTGTAGCCTTCACCAATCCATACTTGTCCAACTTTTGAGAGTCTTGAAACCAAGAATCCACACAGTATCCCATCCGAATCCTGTTTACAAAACCATTGTAATGGATAATCTCTCGTGGTAGTTGCCATAGAGGTTCAGTGGGATCTGGTATTTGTAACATTGTTGTTGCAATGGCCATAAAACATCCACCGACCTCAGTGGTTGCTTTTATGTCCACTTGCTTTCGGCTTAGTGCATCGGCCACATTGATGCGTCGTGGCCGATGTTCCCATGTGGACAAGAATCGGCTCAGGTATTCGGTCCAACGTGCATGCCGTCTTGACAAGTTTGGTTGCGTTCGGAAAAACACCAATGGGTTATGGTCGGTCACGACCATCACACCCCCTGTAGCACCCTCGAGGTAGCAATGCCACATCTTGAAAGCGTGTACTACTACAAGGAGCACTTGATCCCCAGTCGTGTACTGCATTTGTGCGGGGATGAGCTTTCGGCTCTCACATGCAACTGGGTGACCGTTCTGCATGAGGACGGCTCTGAGTCCTACTACCGACGCATCACATTGAACCTCCCACGATTGCGATGGATCCGGAAGAGCTAGGACGGGCGCTGTGGATAGAAGCTCTTTGACCTTGATAAAAGCGTTCTCACAATCAGATGTCCATTCCCAATGCACGTCTTTTCGTGTGAGCCTGGTTAGCGGTGCTACCACTGTCGAATACCCTTGCATAAACCGTCGAAAGTAGTTTACAAGGCCGAAAAAAGACCAAATCTGCACAACATTTTCCGGGCGTGGCTAGTCTACAACGGCTTGGACCTTTCTTTGGTCGACACGGATGCCGTTCTTGCCGACGATGTGTCCAAGGTATTCGAGCGCATCTTGTGCAAACTTGCACTTGCTCACTTTCGCATAGAAATTCTGTTCCCGAAGGATTGCGAGGACTTTGCGCAGATGTTCTATATGCTCTTCCATTTACTTGGAGAAAACCAGGATGTCGTCCAGGTAAACCGAGATAAATTGAGCGAGTTGCTTGTCGAACGTTCGGTTCATTTCTCCTTGGAAGGTTGTTGGGGCATTTGTAAGCCTGAAGCACAACACTCAAAACTGATAGTGTCCCATGTGCGTTCGAAACGCGGTTTTGGGCACATCATCTTCTGTGATGCGGATTTGATGGTACCCTTGGGACAAATCCAATGACGAAAACAAATTTTCCCATTGGAGATGGTCAAAAGGTCCTCAATTCGCGGTGAAGGGAATCGATTTTTCACCGTCGGTTTGTTCAACGCCCGGTAATCCACGCACATGCGTAAACCACCGTCTTTTTTGTTCACAAGAAGGATTGGCGCACCGTACGGCGAGCTACTTGGCTCGATCCATCCTTTTGCAAGGTACCCTACTGCTGCTTGATTTCGACGAATGGATTTTTAAGAATTTAATGATCCTTGATTTCGTTCACTTTTTTTTCGGGTTCAAATTTATTACGTGGATGCTTAGTTTCGTTCGTAGCATAATGGGTGGTCCCTTAATTTTCGGCGACGGGTCTCGCTTATTTTCTTGGTGCTCCATGAATTTGGCGATGCCCGTCCGTTGAGCGATGAGCGCGCGTTTTGTTTGCGCGGTCAACGCCCAACGGGCGTGCGCCGTTGGCGAATGCGTGGCGCGCAGCAACGCTTGCCTAGCCTAGATTCGGGGCAAGCTGCCGCTGCCACGCTCGCGTGGGGGGGCGGCGTAATGTTGCTCCGAACACTTAAGTGCATGGCGTGAGGCACGCTTGTGTCATCAGCTCTCTGTCACACTCTTGTATTCGACATTGAACACCAACACCATGGACCGTTTTTTGACGTGCGCGTTCCTCGTGCGCCGAGGAACGCGCACGTCATCTCCATGCTGCTGCCCGTCAAGGCCCTCCTCCACGTCCTGCACTACCGAAATGCCCAGTTGGTCGCCACGCAAGGTGATTCGCCTCACCTTTGACAAGTCTATGGATGCTGAACCGTCGGCCAGGTACAACGGCACCTACATCGATGGTCCTGTCGCGCAATCGCCGCTCACGGTACCCGCTGGCGTGGCACTCGCGCTGTGCTTTGCGTCGGGTGTGCAACTGCCGCTGCCGACTACAAGTGTCTGTGAAGCTCCACCGCGTATCTTCACCTCCTACTCCCCTGGCACAAGTTCGTCGAAGGCTCCTCTCCCTCCTTCCATGCCCGTCAGCATCTCGTGTCCAAGTGCTGGAGAAATGGCGGCTGTTGACGACACCCCCATCCCTCGCCGTCGACTGACGGCATAGGGGAAGGGAAAGGCTCCCGCTGTGGAGGAGAGTCCCCCTCGTCCCCGCCGCTCCGAGAGGACCCAGCATGCTCTTCGGTCCGGTCCTGTCGTCATTGGGTCTCCCTCCACGTCGACCCTCCTTGACACTGACTCATCGGATGATGACGTGTCAGGGTCATCCTCCGAGTCCGATGGCCAGGCGAGTGACGACAGCACCGACACGGAGTGCCTCGCCCTCTGCACGTCAACGGGTACAACGTCTACTTCAGGTGCATCTAGCGCAAGTCCCGCGACGTCACGCAAGCGTGGAAAACACGCAGATTGGTTTGGGAGTGGATATTTTCAGACGATCTACCGTGCCTTCAAATCATAGCCGTCCGCTTATGCAACTGTGCAGCATCTAAGACGTACGTTTAGGACACCAGATGAATATTGTGTCTTTGATAAACTAGCTCCTAGTACTGTGTCCGGATGGTTCATCGAAGGCACGAAGATTCTGAAGAAGCACTACGAAGGTGCCGTTATTGCGGCGATTGCATCTGCACCGTCGGCGCCTGTCAGTGAAAAAAAGCGGAAGCATGGATCCCGGGGCAAGCGGGCTTGGCTGTCCGAGCATCCTCAGATCGTCGATGCAATTCGATCGACGCTTGAGAATGCTCGGGCAGCCAGTCACCCGTTGAACTCGAAAGTGATCCGCCGTGAGATCCATGGTGTTCTTGCACGTCATGCTCCCGACCAGCTTGAACTACTCGGCCGTCGTGCGTTTGCACGTTCGTGGGTGAGAAAGTTTGTGAAAAAACAAATGGGATGGTCGTGGAGGAGTGGAACAACTGCCGCTCAAAAACTGCCGGCCGACTACGAAAACAAGATTCTGACGTTCCACTGTCGTGTAGCCTGCATGGCCACGTTGTACGGCATCAAGCCCTTTCTTGTCATCAACGGCGACCACACCTCCATCAAGCTGCTTCCAACCGCCGGACACACGTATGCACCGAATGGCAGCCATGAGATCGGCATCGTGGGGCTGGAGGACAAGCGTGCGATCACTGCGCTTGTTTCCTCTTCCATGACCAGCGAGTTGTTGCTGATGCAACTGATTTTTGGCGGTAAGACAACCAGGTCGGTGCCACGTGGAGAAAAAGCCGAGCGCCTGCTCCAAGAGGGATGGAACCTGACGTGTACTACTACTCACTGGGTGAATGCGGACACCACAAAGGAATGGGTTCGCACGATCACCGTCCCGTACTACAAACGGACCTGTACGGGGCTCGGTGTCCGCGAGGGCGAGGAGAATCTTCTCTCGTGCTCGACACCTGGCGTCCGCACTGCAGCGCGACTTTTCAGCTTTGGCTCAAGGACAACTTCGGCGTCATCCATACGACGTACATCCCTGCTGGATGCACCGGTAGGGCACAGCCGGCAGATGTCGGCATCATCCGTCCGCTGAAGAACAAGCTCGAGGAATGTTTTGCATCATGGGGTGCGGAGCGTAGTCGTGAGGGTCGGAGCATGCATATAGGCATGAAAGAGGTGAAGGAGGAGGCATGTGGATGGTTTTTGAATGCTTGGGAGTACATCCGCGATGAGGAGCCCCTGGTGAAGAATGCATGGGCCAAATCTGGGTTCACGAGGGTGTTTGATCCATCATTCCAGCGTGCCGCAACACCATATGCCGGTGAACTCCTGTTCCACGATGAGGAGGTGGAGGAGGAGGATGAGGTGGCGTAGAATCTTGTGATGTTGTTGTGTGGTGCAATAAATTCATTTTCTCCAACTCTGACTTCGCACGTTGAATGTCGCAATTTGAATGTTTGCACGTTTGTAATCCGCTACCGCGATAACGTGTACAAAACTCACCGAATGCATTTTACATAGAAATGGACGTACTACTGTGAAAAAAAAACACACGAGGATAGACAGGATGTCAAGTAGAACCCAGAAAACCATTTTGTATGCATGATCCCTTGAATTCGACTATTCCACTTCAAAATTTATTTGGTGAACCGTTGATTTCGTTTATACGAAATTTTTTGACACATTTTGACGGGCAAAAAAATCATTTATATCGAAATCAAGGATCAGTAGGGTACTCTTTGATTTGGCGTTCAACCTCTTGCCTTTCTGTTGAACTAAGGCAATACATGGGTCTGAAGATAGGGGTTGCCTCCGGTTGGAATGGAATTGTGTGGCCCATGTGTCTTTCTCGTGGAAGCCCAGCCGGTGGGTCTCGGAATGCATCCAAGAACTGCGCCAACAGGGATTTGATCTCTTGTGGCGTGTCTTCCTTCACTTTGTCCTCCACTTTCTGCAGCTGAGGCAAGAAGTATCGACAACCTTGTCGAATACGTCTCTTGACCTACATCGAAGACAAGCTGGCATGGACTTTGAGTCGGGTCGGCGATGATTTCGTACTCGTAATCAACGTAAAGCGACGGTGTCCTTTTCAGAGGATCAAACGCTTTGATTCAAAGCACATTAGAGCCTTATTTTCACGGAGCCATGGATCGACTAGCACCATGTGAAACGGGTCAAGAAGGTTGAGTACATTCAACGTGACACTCTGTGTGTACCCTTGAATACAAATTTGTGTTGTACAAGTACCGATCACGCGTACTATACAGTTGTCACCGATGACAATTACACTATTTGATGACTCGTGCTTCAAGCCGACTTTTCGGGTAAAGCTAAGGCTAACAAAGGATCCATCTCCTCCAGTGTCAGCAAGTACGTTCACGGGAGCTCCATCTAGGTGTCCTTTGAACTGCATCGTCATGTTACCTTCACTCCTCGGAGTGAACAGGCTCGATGATGACAAGCCGATTTTGTGATGAAAACGGAATCTAGACGGCAAACACTGTAGCTCCCATGATTCACCTACTCTAGTCCACATCTTGTAGGTACACGTGAATATGGCTAGCACCTTCTAGTCTTTAAATTTCATTGTGTGGAAATCGTCGACTAAAGGTACCGTGAACGTGATTGAACTCACCGCTTTGAGGGCATTTGCTTCGATCACTGTGTTACAAAATTCTTGCACAGTGGTCGGTGTTGCCACCACTACGCAGGTTCGGTCATGTATCTCGTCCGGTGATGCAAGATTTAGTGGGCAATGTCGATCAGCAAGTGCAAAATGAGGTTCAATGAGAGAAGAGAAAACAACGGAGAAATTTGAACTCGTCAAAAACTCAAATTGTTTATTATCCTCGTCTGAAAACTTGAATCCACACTCGTGATCCAGTTTTACCCCCGAGTGGTCCCCACTAACATCACTCAGGGGTGGGGAAAACCCGCCCCACGGCCTTGTCTGTTATCACGGCCGGGCCCATTGCCGTGACCGCGATCCTATCCACGGCCCTGTTTGCAGCCTCTTGCTGCACCCTCCCTACGATGTGTTGTTGTTGCGGCTAACGTTGCGGCCTCTTATCCACCACCAGCAGCCGCAGGGCACTGAGCCCTGAAGTGTCCGGGCTGCATGCAGTTGTGTCACAGTCCCTCGCAGAAGGCCGTAATACGATGCTTGCGTGCCACTTGCAGCTCGTCATTGTCGCTTCCACGCTTGTGGTTGGGGGGCTTGTTCCCACCAGTCTTCTTGGCTGAGGGGTTTGCCGGTTGCTTGTCCTTGACCCCGCCCCACTGCCCGGCTGTCCCTCCAACCCCTACATCATCCATGCGTGCATCGTGGCCTTGTTGTGCACGCACGTTTGGCCGTGCATCTGAGTAGTGCTTCGGTTTCGCCAAAGACACTCCTCATGTAGTCTCGCAACTCCCTCCCCCTTGTCCAAGCTTGGCCTGTTGCGGTCGTGGTGGTCTTGTCCTTCAGCTTATCGCTGTCAAGACAATTGGGCAAGTACTCCAGCAACAAGCACTCTGGGTACTTGAAGGTCGAGGTACCGTCGCTCTCGGTGAAGCTTTTGGCTTCCTCCACGAGCGCGGTAAACTCGCTCAAGTATACCTCAAGCGAGTTACCCAGCTGCCTGAAGTCCTGAATCATGTGGAAGGTGCACTGCATCTCCTCACGCTGGGTCCACTTCTTACACATGATTGAGCATAAGGCTTCCCACGGCATGGGCTGCCACTGAAGGTGAGGCCTCTGCACACTCCACTCCTTGACCACGTACTTGAAGAGCTTGTCTTCAAGTCGCGTTGTGGCAAGGTCGCCCCACTGACTGAGTACAGCCTTGTGGATGCGTAGGACGTGTTCAATGCGTTTTAGCCAATCGGTCAGCTTCACGCCCTTTTGGAAGATCTCCACATTGTGGATGAAAGACGTGTTCATGACCGGCCCCGAAGTCGTCGAGGTAGGCAAGTCATTGCTGCAACCGGCAGTGGCATCTGCAACTGCGGCGTGCTGCGTTTGCTGCTGCGTCCGCACCTGGGTCACGCTTTGCAATACCTTATCAAGTTTGTTGCATCGGCGGCTTGCCTCATGGGTGGCCAAGCGGTGCAGCTGGCGATCACGACCGAGTTCTGTGATGCTCTGCACGACGTGCACTAGCAGGTTGGCCAAAGTGAACTTGAGCTCTGATGTCGTCAGAGCATCGACAATAGCCTCCAGGGCCTCGTGTTATTCATGCACCTTAATCCCTCTGTAGGAGGGTACGGTTCGCGTACACGTCTCCAAGGAGTCCCACCTTTCGGAGGAGACTGTCGTCAGGGACGAAGCTCGAGTGGGCACTGCCTTGCCCCATTGCGGCCACATCGTAGGAAGGGGGGTCCGCCCCCACTCCTCCGAGTGGTGTTTTACCTCTACCGTTGGTGGTGATCTTGAGTTGGCTCGCTACCTCAGTAGCAAACTCCGTAAGCCTGCGGCGGTCATCGCAAATTGCCTTCGCGGTGACGTCGTCTGGCTCGTTGTCGCGAGAACTTCCCGTGTGGCTGCTTTTTGTGCCCTTGCTGCTCTCGACAGTCTCGCTGCCGTCGGTAGCTTCAAGCGATGCGACGAGAGCTTTACCCTTCTCGAGCAATTGGCTCAATTTTATCGCACGACAATGGGGATGATCGTGATCCTTGTCGCCTTCACCATCGTTGGTGTCGTGCTCTTTGTCGGGGTCCCCCTCTAGGAGATTATCCTCCATCGCATTGTCCGTCGCATGCGGGTCACCCTCCTGCGTGTCAATGTGCTCGTTGAACACTTTTCCAACCTCCGCATGCTTCTTGGTGTCACCAAGGTTGGTATCGGTTGCCTTAGGCGGTACGGTTGCCTTTGGGTTGGCAACCGTGCTCGCGGTGTCGGCTCCCTATATTTGAAGTCCTCCAAGGACTTGTGGTGAGGCCGTCACCACCTTGCCATTGTTAGTCTTGGACGGTCCGGCACTTGCCATCTCGTCTCCCGTGCAACTAGTACATGAAGGTCATTGTGAGGATCACCCCACAAGTTTGAGGAGGAATCTCCCCCTAAATGCTTGCTCTTACGGTTGGTGAGGCAATCATAACTTCATTTTCTATTTTCCTAGGCCGCCACGTCGGCAGAAGGGCGTGGATCTTGAAGTTAGTCTTCCGAAGTCGTGACTCATGGCAATTGGTAGCGACTAGAATATAGGAAAACAGAAAATCACAATACAAGGAAATGACAAGAAGTGTGAGTACCGCTCACAAAGCTAGGACAAAGAGTAGGAGGGGAATTACAACAATTTCTAGCATGTGTTGGTTTTCAAGTAGAGGCAAAATCTCAATACACTTGGTCAACACCTTTTCTTGAACTCTTGTATGAGCTTGCGATGAGTGAACACACAAGTAGGTTTTGAACTAGTGTGTAAAACTATTAGCATAGCATTGGAGCCAAAGGCTGTCTGAAAAACTGTTGCAAAACAAAGCCGTCTAACAATTGTCAACTCCGGTCGAACTCTCTTACATTGCGCTGGGTGTTTGCTTGGTGTTTTGCATAGCAAAATGGGCTTTGATAGGCCTCTTTGGTTGTTGGTTGTTTGAATATTGGAACCAAATTAAACATGTTGTACAGATCCTATAGATATGCCGTAGTGTTTAACACATGTACTAAACATAAGCTTGAGTTTGTCCAACAAGAAGCAAAGTCACTTTCTAGCTCTGTATCCAAAAATTTACGTTAAAGAGAAGCTTTTACCACTCTTCTCAATGTCTTCTGACACAGTGATGTGTCCACCACTGCGGATGGATCTGCTTTGACGATTCCAAACAGTCTTGAAAAAACTGCATGGTCGATTGTCGACGTCCTGTCATTTGTTGTACACTTATCAATACACTTGCTCTACACACTCTTTGTGTTCAGACAGTGAGAAATTGGGTCATTGAGTCCCCTGGCCTCCCTCTCCTTTGTCAAAGAGATGAGCGTGTTCCGATCAAATTGATTTTGCAATATCAAACTTTTATAAGGATTCATCGTCTATTTGGAATGGTGAACATTTCCGTAGTTGATGGTCTAGGATGTTGTACAATGGCCAATACAATTGCTCGGAACACTACCTGTGTCAACCTGATGAAGGATCAGGTCAACCCTCCCCCCTCAATACAAGTGCATGCGACGATTGTTGGAAGTGTAAAGAAATTGACAGGTCGCGTTGGTCAACCACACATTGATGAATAATGTTGATTCTCAGAAGGTTCCAGATCTCACAGTGCATTTGTGTTTTTTGTTTCATGAATCGCACAATACATCATCTTGTACACTCGACTAGTACATATTCTGGCAAGGGGAGAAGTACATTACGACCGCCCATTGCCACTATCTACTGAATCATCAAGTACTACTAGAGAGACCACACAGCGATGAGGCCAACAAATCCTGAGATCCATTATCAAATGACAAAATCCACAGAAACTACTAATACATGTATAGTCTCTATCTTCTTATTGCCTTGTCAAATGTAATATTCATGTATAAGATTAAAAGGATGTACTTTTGGAGGTAAGTGTTATTCATATCCTTTTTATAAACTCTTTGATGTGTTCATTAAGCTTTGCATACATAGGAAATCTCTACAAAAGCATGCTCAAGACAACTAGACTCTACTTAACTCAAAGCTTGATTAAACTGAGCTTTTTGTAATGGAACAAGAGTATGAAATAGTTAGTAAAAAATGCAAAAGATTGTACAAAAATTAGAAAATATTGTACCTTGTTTAAATATTTGCATTGAGGGCATATTTTGTGTCTAGAGCACATTCGAAGCACAAAACAATAACGAATGATGTTGGTGCCTCATGGGGGCCAACTGCGAGCATGTGGGGATCAACCAACGTGAGTGCAGTATCGCCACGTGAGCAAAACCCCCTCCCTTTCCCCATTGTATATGGCGAGTGTATGACGGCGTGTATCTGTTACAAACTGGAACACAAACACACAAGTGTACGTTCTAGATTTGGATTGTTTCCTCAACAACTATCTCGCTAGATTACATTGTGTATTGTTGGCGAACGAACCACCACACAATTTCCAATTTACTCACCACATAAACTTTTGTACTTTTGGAGGGGGTGTCTATCGTTTCAGGATGGACTTCTTGCCGGACCCTGCCCCCAAAACAAAAAGTGTATTGGGCGAGTGCATGGGACAGTGAACATTACGAAGCATGGAGAAGCCAATGAATTAATACATCGGTGAACAACGTGGAATGCATCTGCGACAATCCTACATCCATCGATGCAACTATATCAATGGTTGAATCCCATCAAGGTTTAATTGTTTAACTTGATGTACAGAAAGTTTTACAGTGGTGAAAAACTCGATACCTAGCAAACGGCACCCGTATTGAGAACCGCGTGACAGTTTTGCCACGCGAGTAAGAATTGACCCCCCCCTGGCACCTCGCTGAGTGTATGTGGGGAGTGTGTTGGATAATATATCTTGTGCACGATGGATGACGCATTGGATTGAATATCCATGACATTGTACTGTTTCTTCAGCATTTCACTCGCTAAAACACATTCGTGTATTGCTGCTGACCGGCTGCACATACACTTCCCAATTCACTCACCACGTACACTTTTCACGTTGGAAGGAGGGAGCTACTTGTTGCCCCCCCCCCCCCCCCCCCCCCCCCCCCCCAAGAAGTTATGAATGCATTGGGCGAGTGTATAGGACAGTGAGCGTCGCGAAGTATGACATGAGGAGGAAAGTTGTACACCGTTGAAGTAAGCTATATAAGCGAGTTTTCTCTGTCTAGTGATACAACCGTATTGATGGTCAAAACTCGTTCAAAATCTACATGACAAACCTGTTTCAAACCAAGTGATGAAGTTTGCTTTCGTCTAATGTTCGAGTAGTGAACAACACCCGTTACAACAACTGCGTTGCATTATTACCATGGGAATGAGAATACCCTCCGACCCAACGTCCCAGACAGTACATGGGTGCTGTATTCTAGAGCATATCTAATCAAGTAAGTACATAGTTCAAGTACACGTTTAGGATCACGTTGTGTTTCTCCGACTTTTCTCTCCAAGAATTTGTTTCTTGCACTTTCGATGGAACCCCCCTAATTGTGTTAGATAAATGCACCCTTCAGACTTTTGCATTTGTCGGGATGTTTTGTTTCCGTTGGACCCAATGTCCGATGCATTCGGTCTGACGGAAGTCACCCTCCCCCCAAAATAAAACCGTGTAGTGGAGATATGTTTAATTAAGAGAACAAAAAATCTTATAGGAGTTCAAACTAAAATTTACCCACTCGTGTATGTAACTGGTTTTCACCATCCGTGAATTCTTCTACAAAAATTTGTTTCTTTCGTACTATGCCAACCGATGGGGCTGAAAATCCATTCAAATAAATCATTGAATAGTCTACTTAGAGGGAGGAATGTTGTCCAAATGTTGTTCAAAATGGGTAATGTTTCAATATCTCACATCCTTAGGGAGAATCTGGACGGCATCGTTAGTTGCGAGCAATCCCTTTCACAAACTGACTGAATCTCAGACTGTCCAAAAAACATTCATAACTCGACATTCGGTTGGTTATCACGTATCATGCATCCTTATTTTTGATGCATTTGTGTGTCTAGTTAAACATGGAGAAGAATACATTTTTGAGTTTTAGCACAAGTTATGTCATATATGGTCAATAATTCACCAATCTGTTTAGAACTTTTTCTTTAAAAAGAATTTGTGTATTTATTCCATCATAGAAATTCTTTGAATAAAAAAAAATTCAATCATTTGCAGATTTATACATAGGGGTTGTAAGGAACACCTACCACACTTTTCAAATGCTTCCTAGCATCTTTGTTTAATTTTACTCTTGTAATGCACGGAAAAATAAGATTGATTTTCCCTTCATAGTTAAAAAAAAAACATTAGTCTTGTCTTCTATCAATTGATGTTTCACTTCTCTCTTAATATACATCACAATATTGAAAACATGTTTAAGAAATATATTTGTAGAAGATTGTTATTTGAACCTTTCACAATACAAACGTGTATCAAATTGCGATGCCATGTTGCAGTAATGACGTACCCAACCTTCCACCACATTTTGTTGAAGTTACTTACAAACTTCCTCTGGTGATGTACACTGTTACGAGTGTGTATTTTATTGAGGTGATTCTTCATTATTGTACTTTTGAGGTCAACAGTTCACTCAACTTCCAAGAAACACCACCAAACGATCATTTAGTACACTGAGTTAATCGTGTATAGAAGATTCATAACTTACTCTTACTTTTGGACGCTTTTAAAAATGTTAAGAGAAAAATCTGTTGTTGTTGCTTCAACATCGGTGCCATGTGCAACATAGCATGTTTTGGTGCTGCTAAGTGGTCATTACAATCGCTCTTGCTATTACTGCTAGCTCCTCCTTTATCTGGAGTGGCTTAGAACCTAGCTAAGAAGGCCACAAAGCTGTTCTCGGTGTTGTTGGTTCAGTGTTGGTGGAGGGTGCAGCTTAGAGTTCCATTGCCATGCTTCTCCTGTTGGTGTGCAGTAGCGGCAACTTTTGAGGGTGTTGTTGCACCCTCAAAAGTTGCTCAAAATTTGCCAAAAAAGGCCATGGGGCTACTGTTGGTTCTTTTGCTTCAACGGTGGTATACCATGCAGTTTAAGTTGCTGCTATTGTGCTGCTACTGCTGTTTTTTACTAGCAGCTACTGCTGTTACTACTCCAACGGAAGGCAACTAAGGAAGCCATAGAGCTGCTATTGGTGGTTGTGCTTCAGTGGGTCCTGAGAGCCATGGCCGTGCTATCGCTGCTGCTGTTTCAAACACCTGCAGTAGTGGCATGAGTAGAAATAGCATGGCCGCTTCCCTTTTCACTGACACCAGTAGCTAACTCAGAGAGGTGATGGAGAGAATGAGGGAATAGGAAATAGAAGCACACACAACAGTCATGCGCAATGGATGGTGGTGAAATGTCACCTAGGAAGAATCATGTGGAGGCAAGTGAGTGGGAGGCAATATGCTAAACCGTACTCCAGGGGGCAGTGAGCACATTTGCAAGCATAGGGCCGGCTAGTGTACCGCGAACTCAAACCGTTCCCTCTAACTGCATAAGAATTACTATCAATGGTACTTATGAAAGTTTATGGCAGCATGCATGCTACGGTTTTCCACCCAAAAATTCCCCATGACACACGCCACTGCAAGCAATAGTAAGAGCAAAACAACAATTTGTTCTCGTGTAGACATAGTTTCCACTGTTAGTAACATTTAATCCATCACATAGTTCCAATCAGACATGATCTGAATCGTAGCAGGAAGTACTGCAGGCATCGATGAGCACACCAACTGCCACATGTGCTTCGTGCAATTCATACAAGCAGAGATGTTGGGTCACATGAGATGTTTTATCTGGACTTGTAGTGGCATTGCTGTGAATGGTTTCCCTGTTAATAATTTGACTGCAAGAAGGTGGAGAAATCATGTGACTTCAGTGTGTCCGATACATCTTTCTCAAAATCATCTGAACTTGCAACCTCGTTCAGACCGTGGTTACGTTTTCCATGGTTTCATAGTAGCAGAAATCTAGTGGAGGAAATATAGTCACAACCCTGGCAAGGGCCACTTTTCTAGCTCAGCTTGTCACGTGGGATTGTGCCAAAATGAGCAGGCAGTCTTGAATTTTTGTCATCACGATTATGTTAGTATGGGTGGCTTGTGTGCCCACCTTCACCGTGCCCTGGGGCTATGCATTGATTATTGGTGTGTTCATCTGAACTAAGTTCGTTCTTTTCCATCATTTCTTTTTGGACCTTGACTCATCAACATGTACCACATCACATGTGATAGATTTTCCAAGAAAATCTAGTGCTTTGTCCTTTAAAAAACATCATGAGATGATGTTTTCATCGCCAGAAAGCTCCTGCTCCATGTGGATGATCTACAGACTTACGCCCATATGGTACGGGGGATGCAAATGTTGAAGATCACACCTGTGGGATAGAACACCCAAGGAATTTCTTGGGCATCTAGTTTGCAGAAGCCAAAAGGGTTGATATTTGGCCATGGATTTGGTACTCTACCATCTTGAGAATGGAGGAGGTGGAAGGGGGTCATTCTAAGTGCATGTGAGGAGAAATGATTCTAGAGGTAGCACGTCGTATCATCGGCATCAACGAGATGCTGAATTACAAAAGAAACATTGGCGACATGTTGTGGCCTTGTTTTGGTGGAATATGCCAGTGATAACAACCTCATGTAGTAACTGTTGCAACTGCTGAGCTTGGACTTTGATTATCCTTACAAGTAGCTCGACAATTGTGGTGTCCATTTCCTGGTGTAGTAACCACCACACTTAGCTTTTCTTCCTCTGGGTGTGAGGCCCTGCTGGCCTTGTGGGTGGCTCTAGGCTGGTAACATCTACACCTCCATTTGGTACTTTGGGTGGTTGTGGTCCTCTCCACTGGTGAAAGGATTGATGTGGGAAGAAAGAAAAGGAATATGGCACTCATTCATAACTCCAGAGCCAATATGACTGTTTGTAGGAGATGAAAAGGCAGTGATTTTGTAGAACAAGGTACATCGGGTTCAAGCGAGATGGTCACATGGTTAGTTGATGTTGAGGGCCAAGGGAGGCAAGCGAAGGACGCTCATCACAGAAGATAGGATTGGATGCATACATGTGAAACACAAAATCTGCATCCCCATGAAAAAAACACTTCGTAGAAAAATCACACGAATGCCTAGGCACGAGGATGGAAGGAGGGACAGGGAGCATGAGTGTACCATCTTCATCTTACAATTCTTGAACTAGCTTGTTTAGAAGAGGGTTTCTTAAATCATGAGAAACAACTGCAACCATCTTGGCACATGTATGATGACACAGGATGGGCCCATTCCTGCTGTAGAGTGGTGGGATGTTTTGAAATCATGGAATGGGACATTCTTTCAAACACACCTCCACCAGATTGACCTACTTTTGGAGATTTTTTTGGAGAGAATGTGGTGTGGTGGTTCTTCACAAACTCATCATAGTAAGATGATGATACAAAAGGTGGTTCTTGTGGTTCAATTGTGCTAGGTGAAATGGGGTTAGGAACATGCAGGCAAGGCACGTCGGCACACATCAAAAGGGCATTCTACAGGTGCATTACATTAGAACTAAACTGGGAAAAAAAGTGAGGTAGAGTTAATCAAAGCATTTTTATACAATTCAAGACGTATGTATGAAGAGAGGCATTACAAAGGTTTCAGGAAGGTATGCTTCACTTAACAATGCCATGAAGGTTGAGCTAGAGGTTGTTGGATGAATGTGTATTTGGAGGGAGTGCACAAGGTGAAATTGCATTTTGGGAGTGCATAAGGAGGTACATAAATGACTGAGTTTGTTGTGATTGACAATATCCACCTCTGTACTGAGCCAGAGGTGGATTGAAGGGGAGGAGAAGGGCGTTGTTGAGTGAAATTGCATATGGGGAGTGAATGTGGAGGTGTGTGGATGTGTGATTGTGGCATTGATATGGTTGTACATGAGTGTGAACTGCCGTTTGGACAAAGTTATAGTTAGGTTGGATGGGAGCTTGGGAGCCAAGAATTTAGGTTGGAAGTGCATGTGGAGGTGAACGCTGGGATCAGTGAGATTCACATGTATTTTTACATTTGTGTATGAAAGTGATTGGTTGAAGAGAGACTTTTGTGGAAGGTGGGAAAGGTGGTCTATAGAAGTGTATGTGGAAAGTGTATTAGGAAGCTTGAAAGTGTATGTGGAGATTTCAAGTGGAAGTTTTCATTGAGACAAGTTACTTGCACGTGACAGCATTCATTTGTGCACAAAGTAGCATGGTTTAAGCAAGAGGACTGTGAAGGGTAGGGGGTATAAAGTGAAAGTGTACAAATGAGTGTATGTGGTTGTGTGCAAAAAATCTTATGTGTTGTGGAAAAATGTCTACACATGTGTGAAGGTGTTAAGTTTTACCATTTATGTGCTAAAGTGTTCTTCCTATGTTTCCAGCCTCTTAGAAGCTTCTTGCGGAAAGCTGATTGGTGTAACTGGACCCCCTCCCCTACCCAACCATAGAAATATTACAAGGCAAGTGCATGCAAAAATGTACGAGTTTTGAACTACATGCCAAAAAAACTTGTACACATGTGTTTGGTACAAATGCTCCAGGAAATGCTAGAATTACAGTACATTTGTGTACATAAGTAAAAACGCTTATTCTATCACGCACCTTCTAATGAACTCCCAACGTACACTTTCTGGGGTCCTGTGGGGGACGGCAGGGAGGGTGTCAATGAGGTGGTGGGATTCATTCCGGAACGCATGAAAAAAAAAAGGGGGGTCAATTGTGGGTTCATAAATAGGCACAGTGAATAAATATATGCAAACATCCAGGCACACCTAGGTTTCAATGGGTTTTGTATTGAAAAATGCATAGACTTAAAATATGTTTTGTTACATCATTGCGATTAGTTTTTCAGCGTGTACTGATAAAATTTTTGGGAGAATCTTTTTTACATCTGAGAAGAATCTATGAACTCCCACAAAAACTCCCTTATACTTGAAAAAATGGGAACCTTTTATTAGTGCCTTTAATTTCCTGTTCATAAGTGCATGTTTTCCTTTAGAATATTGTAGAAGCCTCCTTGTACTGAGAAGTAGCGTAAAGAGTCTTTCTTTAGAAATATGTATGGAGGCCTTGGTACCCGTGTGTTCGGGAAGGTTCTCATGAACTTCCATGTCTTTTTAACATTACTCAAGGAATTTTCCACAAAAGTTCTTGCATATGGCTGAAAGTGGTGTAAACAGTTTGAAGAGTGCATGATTTTGAGGTGATTGGTACTAAATTAACAAACTCATGCCATTTTCATTTCACACATCATTCCCGTACAGAGCTAGATGCATTGAAGTAGGAACATGAGCAGGTTGCTTTGCCTGCACGTAAGGAGTGGCCTTTGTGGCTCATCTTGTATCTTACAGGTCTGCAATGTTTCCTATCTGATCCTCTCCCTGTTCATGTCTTTCATGAGCACTCCAACTGTCATGGAATTTTAGCAAGAGTGATAGTGCATCAGTTGCCTCTTTGCACTTATGATGAGCACGATATTGTGTTCTTTGTCTTTGTAGCCCACACCATCGTAGGTCCATACTGTTGTACTCTGATGCTTTTCAACATCTCCACCGCAGTCGTTTTTCTATTCACACTCACATTCGCGCGCACGCGCGCACGCGCGCGCGCGCGCGCGTGTGTGTGTGTGTGTGTGTGTGTGTGTGTGTGTGTGTGTGTGTGTGTGTGTGTGTGTGTGTGTGTGTGTGTGTGTGTGTGTGTGTGTGTGTGTGTGTGTGTGTGTGTGTGTGTGTGTGTGTGTGTGTGTGTGTGTGTGTGTGTGAATGTGTATGTGTGTGTGTGTATGTGTGTGTATGTGTGTGTGTGTGTGTGTGTGTGTGTGTGTGTGTGTGTACACGTGTGTGTATGTGCATGTACGTGTGTGCATGCACATGTATGTGTGCACGTGACTGCACATGTGCATGTGCCCACATGATTCAAGTGTGCACTGTCAGAAAACAGCCCCCGGAGTGGAGGCAGTTTTGACATGCGCCGACCACGTTTTCACTCGGTGTTCACGACTTTCTGATTTGTGTGCGCATTCTGAGGTCCAAGCATGAGCTTTCTGGTCGCCTGACAATATGTTTCTGGGAGTGGAAGACAGTTGTGAGAAAGTTACTTTTGCGAAGGGAGTAACACAATCTTGCACTAGTTTTAGGCCATGGAAATGATCTGAACATTTGTTGGGCTAGTCATGAGCTCTCGAACGCACCAAACAGTGCACAATTCGGATCACCGTAGCTCCCGCTAAGTCAGCTGAAGCGCAGCACCCCAGACCATTGGCTCAGTCGGCGACTCGCAGCCCGTCGCCCACCGAGGCACCCTCACACATCAAGGACCGATGAAAAACGCCATTCTGGAGGCACAGATTTTCCTACACGCAGTGGCGGTGTCCCTCGCACCTTTGGGGTCTGTTTCGATGATTTCATTATCAAGTTTGATGATGGGGATTGATGTTGTTCGAAACCTGTTCGCGGACCTTGAGTCAGAATTTTGACCGTGTCCATGAATAACAAAACATACTACTGAGTTTTGGACGCCGAGCCAGAATTCTGACATCCCGCGGATCATTGACTGGACGCCTGGGTAGCCCTTCTGGAGCAAAATCCCCAGATGGACAGTTGTTATTGGGCCCGGTGGATTATTCACTGGCAGTCAAATCGCGGCCGACTCCTAGAGCCGCCGCGCACACCCCAACTTTGTAAGCCCATATCTGCCATGTTACTTGTTCGATTCCGGTGAAACAGCTTCTACCGGATCGACTAACCCGTGAACTTTCAGGGAAAATCCTGCATTTTAGAATCCAAGCAATCCTTGAGTCGCTAGATCCAACTGTGAGGAATATTCTCTCTCTAGCGGCTCGTCTGTGCCTCCCGGCGCTGCACTTGGACATGCAGAGGGGCAAATCTTCAACATTCTCCCCCTTGCACCTGCCATGCCCACTGCTCCTGCTTGCTCTTACTCATCTTCCGCTATGCCCTCGAGCCCATCATAGCTGGTCGTCCCAACCCCGGCCACGCTCGTTGTGTGCCTGTCAGCGGATTGTGCTTTGGTCAAGCAATCCGCAAGCATGTTGTGCGTGCTCCAATGCTGCAGCACCACCTACCCCTTTTCAACCATGTCCCCTGCGTATTGATGACACACGTCAATGTGCTTAGTCCTCTTGTGTGGTTTCAGGTTGTTGGTCAGCGAGATGGAGCCGATGTTGTCCTCTTCCACCACCATAGGCTCCTGGTGTGGCACGCCCAGCTCCCCCGGCAACCTTCGGAGCCACACCGCCTCCTTAAGCGCCTCGGCCAGCGCGATGTACTCAGCTTCCACTTTGGAGGTGGTGACGCAAACCCTGCTTTCTGCTGTACCACGAGACCGTTGCACAAGCAAGGAAGTACACGTAGCCGTATGTGGAATTCTGCTTGTCCAAATCGCCAGCCTAGTCTGCTTTCGTGTAGCAAACCATATGCAAGGGGTCCGCCCGCCCTTTACCGTTGAAACTCAGGCATGCATGCCGCGTCGCCTGCAAGTAGCGGAGGATGCACTTGACCGCCTGCCAGTGTAGTGGCCTTGGATCAGCCACATACCTGCTCACTTGGCCCTTCCTGTAGGCCAGGTCCGTTCGAATCGCCACCATGGAGTACATGAGGCTGCCCACTACAGATTGGTAGGGCACCCCTGTCATATCCTCCCACTCTTCTTTTGTTTGCGGCACCATTGTCGCACACAGTTCACAGGTCGTAGAGACCGGACTGTCAACTGGTTTTTAGTCCTCCATGCTGTACCGCTTCAGCACCTTGGCCACATGTTTTGCCTGCCCCAGCTCAAGCATGCACACACTTTGGTTCCGCGTGATGCTCACCCCAAGGTAGTACTCCAGCTCCCCCATGTCCGATGTGTGGAATCTTTGACTCAACAACTCTTTCAGCCGGTGAAGGCTTGGCAGATCCATCGAGCACAAAATTAGGTCATCCACGTAGAGTGCAGCAATCTAATGGAGTTGCTTGTCGTGCCGCACATACACGCTGTGATCCGACTCATAATCTTGAAGCCGAGTTGTGCCATGAAGCTGTTCATCGATTGGTACCAGCATCTGGGTGATTGTTTAGCCCATACAAAGACTTCCACAGCTTGCACACCTTGTCCTCGAGTGCCTCCACCCCCTCTGGCACCTCAATGTCGATCGCTTTTTCTACGATGCTGTTGAGGAAGGCCGTGTTTAAGTCCTCTTGGTGGAGCTCCATGTCCTTCGCGACCGCCAGCACAAGGATCGCCCGAATTCTTGTGAACTTGGCGATGAGAGCGCACGTCTCATCGTAGTGCTCGCCCTTACACTATGCCTATTCCTTTGCCACCAGCCGTGCCTTTCATTTATCAACCACACCTTCCTTTGTGAACTTGGTCTTAAAGCACCAGTTTTACCCGATGACCTTGGCATCTTTCGGCCTGTCAACTAGCTCCCACATGTCATTTTCCCTGATGGATGCCAGCTCTGATTTTATGGCTGCATCCCATTGATCCCATTTGAGCCGTGCAAGAGCCTCTCGCATGGTAGCTGTCTCCATTGATGTAGCCAGAATGTACTGCATCATGTCAATCCATGAACCGGTGCTTGCGTCAAAGCGCTTCCCCGCTTTCTACTGCCTCCCGCTGTGGCGCGGCAGTTTTGGTGGCACATCGTTGCTCTGCTGCCATCCCTCCAACTCTGCATTCTCAGGTGAATCATCAATCGGAAGGCTCTCTGAGGATCTCTCCCACTCCGGCAAACCATCTCCCGGATGGGTGGCAGGTCCAGTGGATTCTCCACCGACGCCTGATGCGCACCCTGCCAGGACTGTGCGCCTTGGCAACCTTGGTGCCTCATCCGCCGGATCCTTCCATTGGATCTCCTCATCAGCTTGATCATCATCGAAGTCCTCCACGTCGGCTGCCACCGCTGGTGCATCGTCATGTTTCGATGCCGCATCCTCAGCTTCAGCATCCGCCAGCTCCTTCTTGTGGTCAAGGAGCTGGAACTACTCCCCCGTCTTCGGAGAGTACACCACACACACGTTGTTGCTGCTGATGTATCTCTGCTGCTCGTCGTACTTGACGTCTCGGCTACAGAATACCTCCTTGTCCATGTCAAAGTGCCAGTACGTCTTATGCACGCTCTCATAGCCAAGAAAGAGATACGACTTTGCCCGCGGATCCAGCTTGCTTTCACGTTGTTGCACAGCCTGTACCATCGTGTGCGCCTTGCACCCGAACACTTTTTGGTGCGCCACTCTTGGCCTGCGCCCGCTCCAAGCCTACTGTGGCGTCTTCCAGCAGCTCTTCCCCTTTAGCACTGTTGTAGCAGTGAGGTTGATGGTGTTGCTTGATGTACGCACAGTCTCAACCCAAAAACTTCGCGGATATTCTGCATCCACCAACATGGTGCGTACCATGTTCAGCAGCGTCTGGTTTGTTTGCTCCAACACGCCATTTGACTAAGGAAAATACAGAGTAGTTTGTTCCCATTTTATGCCCTGATACTTCATCCACCCGCTTCAACCCACGTACTCTCTGCCGTTGTCATTGCATAGCGCTATGATGTTCCGGTCAGTCTGCCTCTCTACCGCGGCAACATACACCTTCAGCCGCTCCAGGACCTCGCCTTTCCGCTTCATGAAGAAAAGGTAGAGTTTTCTGTTGTAGTCATCAATGAAGGTAACAAAGTAATGCGTGCTGCTCTTTGACGCCGTCTTGAATGGTCCACACACGTCTTTGTGCACGATCTCCAGCAGGTCCTAGATGCGATTCACGTTCTCATTTAACGATTTGTGCCTCGCCTTGCCCAAAATGAAAGGCTCGCATTTTTGTGATTTGCTGCATATGTTGCCTCTTCTGCACCGTTGATGACAAGGATGTGTACCAGCTCACGCTTTGCCATCTCCTTCACAACTTTATGTGAGGAATGTCCCAGTCGTTGGTGCCAGAGATCCGGATCACCTCCCCCTCCTTTGGCCAGGTTGATAGTGCGTTCATGCAAGTCATCTAAATCTGACGCCGCGAGGCTCACCTTGGTCTCAATGAAATTTAATTCTCCCTCATGCTTAGCGTCCAGCACGGGCTCGCCGCCACCGTCCTTCCGCATGGCTGCCCCCTTCCTCTTGAAAAGCACCTCATACCCCCTGTCCGTCAAGCGAAGGATACTTACAATGTCAACCAAGCCGGGTTCCTGCTCCATGTGCTTCATGAAGCGCTACACCTGCTTCCCACCAACCACCACCTCCATGTCCACGTCTCCTTGGCCAGCCTCCGGCTCGACCTTGCCGTTTGCGACCACCATAGATTTGTTTGACTTGGCGTAGCTGATGAACCCGACCTTCTCGACCTGGATATGCTCCTCTACTCCGGAGTCAAGGCATCGCCGGTTGGCCTTCTTGGGGTAGTGATTTTGAGTGCTATTAAGGAGCGTCTTGCCTTTGGCATGTTTGTTGCCGGCCCTGACCTCCTCATTGCACTGAAGGGCCTAGTAGCCCTCCTTGTCCCGGTTGCAGCACGCACCCTTCTTGGCGCCATTCTTGCCGCCGCCATGTCTGCCACCTCCATTGCTCCTACTTTTTCCACCATGCCTTTTGGTGACGAGGGCCGATGAAGAAGACGAGGACTCCCCGCAACCCCGTCGCTATGCCTTGTTGCTCATGTACTCTACGAGCGTGCCATAGGTGAGCTGTTCCTCTGTCCATCCTCCCAAGACTGCGATGAGAGTGCTCCAGCTGTTAGGAGGGGTCATAAGGAGGGCCATCACCTGCAGCTGCGTGTTGATCTTCCACCCCACACCGTTGCACTATGAGACAAGCGACTCGATCTGCTGCATGGCGGAGATGACATCAACTCCCTCCTCAATTCTCACTGTCAGAAGTTGCTTCATTACGAAAACTTTGTCCTCCAGCAACTTGGATCGATGGATGGCGTAGAGTTTTTGCCAAGCCTTGGCTACCAGCTTGTAGCCTTAGAAGTAGCCCCACTGCAACTCAGCCGTCCCGGACACCACCAGCATGTGCGCTTCCATGTTCTTCTTTGCGAAGGCCTCCTTCTGCACTTCTGTCGCCATTGCTTTGTCAAGGACTTCCATTCCCTTCATGACCTCCAACAACCCCTTATGCACGAGGTGTAGCTAGAATTTCCACCTCCATAGCCCATAGCCAGGGCCACCTGCATACTTTTTGATGGGTTGCGTCTCCTTTTGCGCCATTTGCACAGTCTTCAACTTCGGGACCTCAGAGTTTGATGGCAATGTCATCCCCGACAACAGTCCCGTCCACCGCAAAAGCCGTGAGCGATTTGTACACCGGTCAAGGCCGTGGGCCCATAACCCTTTTTAAAAAAACGGCCCCCAGGATGGAGGCAGTGCAGACGTGCTCCGACCGGGTCTGCACTTGGTGTTCATGGCGTTCTATTTTGTGTGCAGGTTCCGAGGTCTAAGCGTGAAGTTTCTCGTCGCCTCACGCTATGTTTTTGGGAGTGGAAGAAAGCTTTGATACAGTCACTTTTGCGAAGGGAGTAACTCAATTTTGCATTACTTTTAGGCCATGGACATGATCTGAGCATTTGTTAGGCTAGTGATGTGCTCTCCAAAGCACCAATTGTGCGCGATTTGGATCACTGTATCTCCCGCTATGTCAGCCAAAGAGCAGCATCCTAAACCAGCCTTTCAGTTGGTGGCACATACCACGTCGCCCGTTGAGGCGCCCTCACGCATCAAGGACCCATCAAAACACCATTCCGGAGGGGCAGATATCCCTACATGCAGTGGCAGTGCCCCTAGCGCCTTCGGGGTCTGTTTCGATGAGTTAATCATCGACTTTGGTGATGGGGATTGATATGGTTCGAAACTTGTTCGCGGACCTCTTGTCGAAATTTTGACCAAATCCCCAAGTAACAAAATGTGTTATTGAGTTTCGGACGCCGAGCCAGAATTTTGGCTGTCCCTAAGTAACAAACTGCACTACTGACATCCAGTGGATCATTGACCGGATGCCTCGGCAGCCCTTCCGGAGCAAAATCACCAGATGGACATTTGTTACTCGGTCCGGTCGATTATTCACCGGCAGTCAAACCGTGACCGAATCCCAGAGCCGCCGCGCACACCTCAACTTTGGAAGCCCATATCTCCCTCGTTACTTGTCCGATTTAGGTGAAAAAACTTCCAACACATTCAACGACTCGTCAAGTTTCAGGGGCAATCCTCCATTCCAGGATTCGATTAATCATCAAGTCAACATATCCAATGCCAAAAAAAAACATTTCTATTTGGTGGCTCGTTGGCACCTCTCGGCACCGCACTTGGGCATGCAGAGGGGCAAATCTTCAACATGCACACACGTAAAGCATGTGTGCATGCATGTGTGGGTGTGTACCTACTGGTATGCATTCCTACATTTGTTCCTGCGTACAACTTTGCCTGCATGCGTATGCGCCTGCATGTGTGCATGGATGCATGAGTGTGTGAGTGCATGTGTGCGTGTGTACGGGCATGCATGCATGCATGCTTGCGTCTGCATGTTTGATTATGTGAATGCATTTTTACGTGCATACATACATGTGTGCACGAGTGCATGCATGTGTGTGTGTGTGTGTGTGTGTGTGTGTGTGTGTGTGTGTGTGTGTGCCTG
>SZWC01020681.1:0-23281 GCA_023375785.1 Penium margaritaceum
ATCACATACACTCACAGATACACTGCCCCAATACACTTTCACCTTCCAAGGGGGGTTGAGAGGGTCTTGAACTCTCGCTACCTCCCCCCCCCCCAAGGTCAAAAGTGTATTGCAGTAGTGTATTGGGAAGTGTATGTGGACAAAGGTTGACTGAATTCACAAGTGAAGAAATGCATTAGTGTACATTATCGCACGCTTGTACGATACACTCCCTAATGCACTCCCCCACTACACTCCACGTGTTCTAGGAGGGGGGAGGGGAGTGCTTGAGGTTTTGCTTTGTGTTCTTTCAAATGACAGGTATTCATGGGACAATGTGCATACAAGGAAAAACTTGTTTTTGTTTGACGGAGTCCTTGGATATACATCGATCGACTGCAACAGGAGTTTTACAACATTTTCTTGAGAAATACACTTGTGTATTACGAACAGTGCCTATCACATACACTAACAGAGACACTACCCTAATACACTTTCACATTCCAGGGGGGTTGAGAGGGTCTTGAGCTCTCGCTGCCCCCCTCCCCCTCAAGTTAAAAGTGTAATGCGGTAGTGAATTGGGAAGTGTATCCGGATGGGGGTTGACTTAATACACAAGTGAACAAATACACTAGTGTACATTATCATACGCTTGTACGATACACTCCCCAATACAGTTCCACAGGTAACACGACATGGTCTCGAGGGGGAGGGGATGTGCTCAAGGTTTTGCTCCGTGTTCTTTCGAATGACAAGTATTCATGGGACAATGTGTGTACGAGGAAAACCTTGCAGTTTGTGTTTGACGGAGTCCGTGGATGTACATAGATCAATGGCAACAGGGATTCAGGAACATTGTATCAAGAAAAAAACTTGTGTATTACTAACAGTGTCTATAGGATACACTCAAAGATACACTACCCTAATGCACTTTCACATTTTGGGGGTGGAAAGGTGGGGACAACTCGCACCTTCCCCTTTGAAGTTGAAGTGTATTGTGGGAGGTGTATCGGGTAGTGTATACGGAGGGGGTTACATTTCGTACACAAGTGTATGAATACACTTGTGTACATTTTCTATCATAAGCAAGATACACTCCGCAATACACTCCCCCAAGACACTCCTCCAAGAGCGAATCACGCTTGCGGCACTTGCCGCGAGCTCGCTATCCGCTCACTTTTGGCTCCTTCCCTGACGGGCAGCAGATTGCTCTCTTGTGGTTGCTAATCGTGGCTCCAGATCTTGGCTTCTCTCGTTGTCTCCATGCCACATCCTAAACACGTGAAGCTCTGACTCTGTTTGCCACTTTCATGCCCTCACTGCGTTGCACTACCTACAGTTTGATCAACTCATGGACAACGCTTGACTTTTATGAAGAAGAGTCAGCATATTCTCGAAGCCCCCCGAATTCTCGCCGGAGCTTCTCAAATCCACCATTCACGACGCGACCTCGAAAGCGGCTCTCGGCTTGAGCGCCGATGACCTAACTCATGCCTCATTCTCATTGTCGACATTGTATACACGGAATAATTCCCTTTACCCACGTTTTTAGCCTGGTCCTGCTCAATTACACACTTTCCTCACAAACTATACGGATTACCCACTCATTTTATCGACATATTACATTGTCCACAAAATGCAAATACTAGCCATGACTGAGTTGGCCACTTTTTACAAATCATGACCACAATCCAGATATTTTATGCATGTTCCTCAAACGGTGGGTATAACATTGACGATGTTTTAGGACTCTATGGATTCCTCACTGGTTTTGTTTCCTTATTGTTTGTGTGCATTTTGGTGGCAAGTACAATAGAATAAGTGTCATGTTCTCATTCTTCTATGAATTGTTTAAGCATATGGCTGCCTTTTGTCGATGACTATTGCTGAGGGTTTGCTTTTTAAGTTTCTGTCCGATGTCTTGTCTACTAGGTGATGACTTTGCATAGTCGAACCCGTCCATGCAGGCAACTTTGTATGAAAATGGGCGAGCGGTACTTTCACAGTTTGTTGTGCACAATGCGCGACGGTGGTGTGCAACGGCTGCACTAACTAACATCGAGCGGGAGTGGGAAGGCCTGGCGGGTTGGGGGAAGTGTGTTGAGGCTCATTTTGTTTTCCGACATCATTCAGTTGTTAGTCCTCGTTGGACTTGACCAATGATGAGTAGCCAAAGACAGTCACACTTGTTGGGGTGTCGGCCGAACGGGGTGTGGTTGACACCTCAACTGGTGCCTTTTTCGCACTTTCTTTGCCTTCTTCTTTTTTATGGCAAAAGTCGTATAGCCATAAACACACTTGAGATTCCGGCGCTTCACATGGACAAAAGCCCAAAGGTAGGCCATTGACATACTTTCCCACCTCAAATGTGGCTGTAAAAAATATTTATTAGGAGAGACAATAGGCATCCACATGGGGGTGTCTTTTTTTCTACCAGAGCATAACTTCATGTACGATTGGTCCATTTCTACAAGATAATGTTGACCTCAGATCACGAAGTTTTTTGTACTATCTTATACTATTCAAAAAACGAGACTTCATGATTCTTCCACCCACAAAAAAAAGTAGTTCCTTGGTGTTCATTCGATTGAAACAAACACTCGTACATTCTGCAATTCAAGTTATTGCTCGTTTACGATGTCGGAGATGGTGAAAGGAAAAACAATCGCGTAAAAAAGGAGGAACCGGTCGTCACATAGTTGATCGGACAGTATAAATCAAAATCAAACCATTTGATGCAAAGAGACGCCAGTTGTCGAGTCAATCCTGAACAAATAGACAACACCTTGTTATATCATTCTAGGGTCCCGTTATGCTGTTGTTGCGATCTGTAGTCCTGCCACTGGCCCGCTTGAAAAGTGGGTATCGGAGTCAGGTCATGAAAAGTGGATAAATGGTTCTTCTTTTTGTAACTTTGGACATAGTGCACACCGATTAAAATCAGTGGGGAGAACGAATGGCACCTGAAAAAAGTGGACATACAAGTCCTCTTCTCCCACGACAGGCTGATACGTAAACAAAATTTTCAACCGTGGGAAACTGGCGCAGGCCTTTTCTCAAATGGTGGGTAAAAAGAAGCCCCCCTGT
Organism: Penium margaritaceum; assembly: GCA_023375785.1. Classification (NCBI taxonomy): domain Eukaryota; kingdom Viridiplantae; phylum Streptophyta; class Zygnematophyceae; order Desmidiales; family Peniaceae; genus Penium; species Penium margaritaceum. The sequence continues at coordinate 3,067 of SZWC01020681.1, forward strand.
TGGTGTGTGTTGCTTCCACCCATCATGAGCCACGGTCCTGGCAGCTATGGGTGCACCCAGAGCTGGCAGTGAGCGGCAGTTGCATTGGAGGTCGTGACGACCCGACGGGACTCCGGATCGTGCAGGGACTTATCCAGCAGCTACGACATGACAGGTGTGATGCAGATGATGCGTCTCTAGAGCCTGACTGGCTGGTCTGCTGTTCCTGGAGTTTTCTCGATGGTTGAGACCCACGTACCCGGTAGCCTGTACCGGTGCGATGAGGAGACTTGCAACTTTGTGTGCGCTTCCTGTCGTGGAAAGCACACGTTGACGTCTCGGTACTGCACTCGTACATTTATGAGTGCTCTTAGTGCAGTTCAGAGTGCTCTAGAGTTTTCTTGGTGGACAGGCCATTTTGGCTCAGGTGTTTTTCTTGCTATTCGTGTTTGGATGATGCAAACCCACCTTGCATGGGTCCGTTACCTAGACCTCACGTTCTGCACGTTCTCGTGCAAACGGCGGGTGATTCTAACACCTGAGCATTGAGTTGCGGCCAAAACGATAGTTTTATGCCAGTTTGAGCAGGTACAAAAATACCGCCGTCCCTAGCGACTCTAGGCGGCCAGCAACTATTTAGGCTTATTGTTGCTCAGTTGTCATTTCTCTCTATATGTGTTTATTAATGGAAGCACATATGACACCGTGTCGTGTCGTCTAGTCAAACTCTTACCGTTTTCGCGTCCGACCTGTATTAACGCCGCAAACTGACTGAGCGCTGATGCCCAGTCAGTGGCAAGCATGCTAGGAAGCTTCATAGAATCTTCTCATGGTATCAGAGCAAACGAGCCACAGCTTGTTGTCTTGTATAGCAGAGACGCAGCAACAATAGTGGTGAGTGGCAGCAGCGGCACCCACCCATAGCAGCAGCAGTAGATCCTAGAGGGACACACCACAACTACATTGCAGCGGATCAGTGGAGGTAGCGGAAGCGATGGTGGCAGCTGCAAGCAACAGCGGCCATAGCAGCAATAAGGGGCGGGAAGCACCTACGGCAATAGCGGCTACGGGCAGCAGCCACTGCAGCAACAACACCAAGTAGCAAAAGCAGCCGTGTCCAGCTACCTGTGTGTACACAAAATAAAAAGAAAAAAGGAGGAGAAGCAGCTCACAGGAGGAGCACCTTGTGACAGCGGTGGCTGTGAGTAGTGGTAGCATGTAGCAGCAGCAGCAACTTGCAGGAGTGGCGGCAAGCAGCAGCCGCAACAGTAGCAGTGGCGCCAATCAGTTGCAGCGGCAGTTGCAACAGGCGGCAGCAACAAACAACAGCAATAGCAACGAGCGGTAGCAGCAGCAAGCGGCTACGAATAGCAGCTTCAGTAGCTGCAAGCAGCTGCAGCAGCAGCGGTAGCGAGCAGCACGCATAGCCACTGTATTTGTAGTAGAGGCGGCGGAGGTGAGCAGGTGCAGCGTGTTGTCACAACTACACACGCGTGTTGCAGCAGCAGCAGTACACGCACAAGAGGCAGCTGCAACGGCTGCAGCTACCGCTGCCACTCGCTTACAGCACGAAGCTGCCCTGTAGCTTCGCGCTGCAAGCGAGCGTGCCAACAGGGCAAGCTCGCCGAGCGAGCTCGCTCAACGAGCTCTCCAAGCGAGGTCGCTCGACGAGCTCGCTCGACTAGCTCACTCGACGACCTCGCCCAGCGAGCTCGCTCGAAGCGAGGGTCAAGCCGGACCGAAAACAAAAAGAAGGAGGGGGAGAGGATAGAGGGGGGGGGACTCGAGTGGGGCACTCTAGATAACCTTAAAGGGGCACCCAAAGAGGTGGCACCATCACACACCAACAAAAAAAAGGGAAGGAGGACAGGGGAGTCCTTGAGTGGGGCATTCGAGTGAGGCCCGACAAGGGGGACCCCACTTGTGCCGAGCGTTGGTGAACAAAAGAAAAAGGGGGTGAGTTCTGTTCTTTTGTTTTTTAAATTCATTTAACTTTTATTGTGGCTTGAGGCCATTACCGTCGGCTGACAACGGGAACCGCTATAGTAGCAACCACCAAGAGAGTCGTAGCAGCAACGAAGGTGGATTGAGGCCACAGTCGTCTGTTCACGACGGCACCCAGTGTAGCATCAGCGGCACCAAAGGTGACTTGCGATCGCACGTTGCAAAAGTTGCGCCATCGCCACCGGGTGCAACATTGTAGCAACACACTACGGCTGAGGTTGTTTCCATGACTGACAACATCGTAGCCCGTCTAAGAGACGTTGCAGCATTTGTATCCCTCCACATGGTGCCTTGCACCACCGGGGTCGAGTGTGTGAGATTATCACCTACGCTTAGCTCGCGACATGAGCTACGCAGTATGGCCGTGGGCATTGCCATCGCCGTGGTTTGCACCTGAGCCTCAGCCGTGGCAGCCGCCATAGGCACAGTGATCGATACAGCCGTGGCACGAGTCCCACTTGTCCTCTGGGTTTTCGTGCTATTAGTGTCAAGATAGGCGGCATGGCTGGTGCCAGTGCCAACAGCGCCCTCCTGGGTGGCATCCCCCTTGGGTACGATCCTCCCCACCTCCTCCTTCAGTGGATACGTTGCGGAGTGATGCTACAGCGCTTCTGCGTAGTGATATGGCCGCCACACATATGGAGGTCTAGAACCTCAAGCACATGGTCCAACAGCTCATTGACCACCACTTCCGAACGAGCTGCGACCCCGCCGCAGGTGTCACCTCCCACTTCATCTTCATCTTCCTCCTGATCCTGCATCCCTTCCTCCGACGATGCTAGTATGCCTGATCTCTTGTCTATATTTGTTGCCCTCCGTTTCGTCTTGGAGGCTGTCAACATCATACCAACGGACGGACCCTTTGCACTCATTGTGCGCGGAGAGGAGCTGCTCGTCTTGCACGTTGCGCGTAGGCAACATGATCAGACGTGGTTGTGGGAGGAACCATGAGTGAGGAGACCCCCTCATCTCCGGTCCACGAGTTGGTCTGCCGAGTCACCACAGCTCCTGTCGAGGCGTCAGTCGTGGAGGGATGTTTTTTTCCGCTGACGACCTCGGTGGAGCTCAACATTGGTGAGGCGACTGCTCTATAGCACACGATGGTTAAGGCGGATGACACTACACAGCAGAATCAGCTAACGGAGAGTTCAGCGTGAGGAGACGTTCGCCGTGATGGAGACTCTTCGTCGGAGGAGGATTGGTCCGAGGCTGAGTCAGAGTCGGGGATGGAGATGATGTTCGTAGATACCCTGGTGGATGACATGACGATGGCCGATATAGGAGCTGTGCCTGACAGTGTTTGTACTCCCGCGTTAGCTGGTGTGGAGACAACTGCCATGGTGCCAAGAGCAGCAGTAGGATGAGGTGATAGAGATGCTGATATCGGCCCCCAGCAGACGCCTAGGTGGTTCAGACAGATAGTGCTCGGCAACAGGAGCAGAAGATGGACCACTAGGACGAGGCAAACTTCCTCTATGAGGATCAGTCTTCTGTCGTGGAGTGGTCAGACGCAAGGTCGGAGGCAGACGTAGAGGCCCAATGCGCTATCATTCTTACAATAGTCGCGTCACAAGCACAAGATGGCCCCTAGGTGAGAGAAGACGTCCCCGTGTGCGACATGGAGGTTGCAGAGCAACCTGCGGGCCTTTGACTCCTCGTTACCCTGACCGGTGTTGCTCACACCACGACAGTTTGAGCCGAGGACATATCTACTCTCGTCCGAGCTACAGTTCCTATACCCGTGCACCTACACTACGCGGTCGACGAGCAAGAGGCAATGCTGGCTCAAGCGGATGTTCCAGCACAACAGGAAGTCGAGGAGTATGTGGAGGATGTAAACAAGCATCTCGAGGCAGCTGAGTGGCGTCTTTAGGATGCACGTCTAGGACAGGCGGACCTCTAGCAACAGGTGAATGATGGGCTGCGCACTAGGGGTCACAAGGACCACCACGACACTGACCGCACCTTCGATGATCACGACGTGACCGCGGATGGAGCTATACCTACACATGTCGACGTCCGCCTAGCAGCTGACGGCCGAGCGACAAGTGTGTCATGAGTAGTAGGTGCCTTCGCAGCAGCCGTTCCTACAGCTCTAGACGACTTACGTGGGGACTCATTGTCTTGCGCTCCCGTCCTACCAATACTTCATGACCCAGTGGCACTTGAGTCGACGACTGACGTAAAGCCGTCAACTTATGCGACGAGTAGGCGCAGCTCCATTCTTTCCTACGGGATAAGACCGCGAGGCTAGGGGAGGCTTTGGCTCGTGCCGACACGCCCACGATTGAGGTCCACCATCGAGTTCGTTCTGCAATTGACCGCTTACATGCCATAGTTGTAGCCAGCCGGTCCCCTGTCATGTGAGAGCTCGTCGAGCTCCACACGCGCCTCGCACTGCAGAGGCTGCGAGGCAATATGCAACTCAGCAGTTGGAAGCCATAAAACAGGCGATTGACATAGAGGACGCCCTCAATACTACGCACGTCACATCAGCAGATAACGACAACAGTGACGATATCGGCGACGACACCAGGGATGACAGTGCTCTGGGTGAGGCTCTCTGGGAGTACATCTCACCAACATCGTCGTCACCCTTGGTATTACAGTGTAGGGGTATGTGGCCATGTTGTGATTTGTGACATTCCTCTCGACCAGTACAGTTTACGGTGACCACTCGGCCGTGTCCATATTCATGCAGATCCCTGATGCGGATCCTGGAGGCACCAGTGCATCATCTGGTGGCGGACTACCATCTTGGAGCTGATTGTTGACCGTTCGAGAGCTCTGGAAGCTACCCGAGACCTCTTGTAGTTTTTGTGCAGCACGTAGGAGTTAATCGGTGGACTGGCCATGGGCCTGATTTACATTTTTTTGCATTGTGTGTCAACTGTTTAATGCCGGATGCATGCATGTGACCAGTTGTAGCGTCCGGCTTTTGATCCTGCACGCCTAGGTTTAGACGGCGTAGCGTTGTGATATGTCTGTGCAGAGTTACAGCCAAAATAGTGGTTTTGGGCCGGTTTGAGGACAGATCTTGCACTGCCACTTGCGACACTTGCCGTGCGCCGCTGCAGGTACTTATCCCATGGACCTTTCATTTGTCATTTCTCTCTGCAAATGCTATTGAAGCATTCTGACACTTTGCCTTGTGTCTCCTAACCAAACCTTTGCCGTTGTGTGCACGACTTGTGACTGTCGTCACCGTCTGACCAGGCATTGACGCCTAGTCAGCGGTTGTGTCGCTAGGAAGCTTCCATGCATCTTCTCATGGTATCAGAGCAGTGAGACAGTTCTCACCGAGCTGCGCAGCAGAGACACAACAAACAGCAGCGCTGAGAGTCATCGTTGCAACAGATCCACAGGGACCAACCGACGACGACAGCCGATCGTTGTCAACGTCGCTCACCATCACCATGTGAAACTGCATCAGCAACAGCCGCTAGCAGCAACAAGAGACAGCTGCAATAGATTGCACTTGCCAGTAGCTACTAACGTTGGCACATGCAATAGTAGCAGCACTGAGTAACAGTAGCAACAGAGCAGCAGCAACGGTGGTAGCAGCGCGCGGCGGCAACAGCAACACGCGTTAGTAACGCACAACAGCAGCCTAGCAACAGCGGCAGCAATAGCGGCGACAATAGCATAGCAGCAACGCAGTAGCAGCGACAGCAGTACAACAGCATTGCAGCAGCAGTGGTAGCAGTAGCAGCTGAGAAGCAACGCAGTAGCAGCAGCAGTAGCAGCACGCGATGGTGGTAGCAGCATGTAGCGGCCGCTGCACGCAGCAGCAGCAGCAGCAGCACACAACTTTTGCCACGGCCGCGCACGTAGCTGCCAGGCAGCCACCTTGCACGCAGCCGCACAGCTACTACTACAGCTGATGCCGGAGCAACAGCAGCAGCTGAGCGGAAGCTGTGCAGTAGCTTCCGCTCAACCTCCGCACGGCTGCTGCGGAGTGGCCACCTACTCGTACAACAACCATGAAGGTTGACAAAAAAATGGAGAGGCGAGCTAACGTCAGCATTTTCCCTTGCTGACGTCATCAGATTATGCTGATGTCAGCAACTTCCTACTGATGTCAACACTTGCCTCAATGGTTTTCTTTTATCCGAGGGTCAAAATTTGCCAACGTTTCAACTCCTCGAGAAACGCTCATGTTTTTGCAATTCGGCCACATTAACGTCACCGCCCATAATGAGCACCGACATGGCTTCGTTCGGCGAGAAGGGAAAAAGAGTACTAGATCCCTCTTCTTCCTCCTCAGGGGTCATGAGCCCACGTTTGTAGGCTACTGAGGACTTTCGAAGCCAACAGGACGTGATGCGTCGCCTGCAGTGGGAGCAGACTGATGCCATCCGTACACTCATCGAGCTGCTTCGAGGACATTCCACGACTCCACGACAGACCTCTGTGGGAGCGGCCGAGGTCGCACCCTCTACACAACAGTCAGCTCCAGCACCGGAGACAGGAGTTGGAGCCGACCCGCCACCTCTTGATCCTTGGGACGAGGATCCAGACATGCCAGGCTTGGAGGGCAACTCCCCCCAGCGCGAGATTCGTGTGCTTCAGGAGCGTCTTTGCCAGCAACAGACGAGCTCTCGGCCCTCACACACGTCTCGCTTCCCGGAGTTTCGATCGTCGCTCGACCTCCACCCCAACGACATCCCTCTTTGCAGTGTCTTTCCCATCCCTTGTCCTTCCCAGCCTGTGGTTGCTCTCCCTACGGAGCGGCAACCCAAGGGCTTCGAGACACCGCCTCCACTGTATGTCAGCGAGGACGGCTTTGACTACTGGGAGATCCTCTTCCAGGTCTGGGCCACTTCAAAGGGTGTGTGGCCCTACTACCACATTCTGTATCAGACTACAGACCGAGCCCAGGTGCTGATAGCAGCTAGGGCGATGCGCAGATTTCTCTACGCCATGCCGCACGAGACCGTTGTCGACTTTCGCTCGTTCCTTGGCAAGGCGGGCACAAGCACCGACGCTGATCCATGCGGGGACTCGGACCTAGCATTATCCATGCTTGCTGCAGAGACGCACGCCATCCGCGCCGCGCACATTCGTGTCTTTCACTCTCTTTGCAAGGAGCCTGCCGAGCCTACAGCCGACTACTGGCGACGCGCCATGCGCATTTACACGCGCCTTGGGACCGCAAGAGGTACACAGCTGTGGGCGCTCTGTACGATCATGCTGGGGGTTCGCCCTGAGCACACAGACATCTTCATGCGGTACATCCACACCGTGCTTGAGCCTTTTTTGACCTTACTACAGCTTCCTTCCTGGGCGCATCAACTCTTCCTCCAGGTGACTTCCGCCAGTGAGGCAGCCGTAGCTCATCAGGAGACCTCCATTGCTGCAGCAGTTGTTGCATCACCACTGACGTCCCTCCTACAGGCTCCTTCTCCATCCTCTGTCACGTCCTCCTCCTCCCCTTCCACTCCGATTGCACCGACTCAGACACATGCTGTTGCGGTAGCAGCACAAGGGAAGAAGGTACAACGGAGGCGCGGCTCGGGCCAGCAGCATTCGCAGCAGCAGCCGTCATCGGGTAGTAGCAGTGGACGCTCTGTTCACTACTACAACTGTAGAGGCGCCCATCGCTATACCGTGTGCCGGCAGCCGCTCAACTGGGCGCAGATTACTTGCAAGCTCAAGGCTGTGCACACACTACGGTCTACGTTGAGCAACACATCCTCCAAGCGCGCGGCAACTACAACCGCAACAGTTCCGGCTTCACCACAGGCGACCATCGACGACCCAGACCCACGTGATCGCACCATCACCGAGGTGCGACACCTTTTGGCGCTTCACTTTCAGGGAGGTGCAAGTGTGTTGTCACAGCTCGGTGGTTCAGAGATTGTCTGTTCGTCTGTTCTTGTGGCCGAGGATGACTCGTGTGGGGGGTTACAGTTGGCATGTGATGATGATGGGCCTGACTGTACGTACTAGATTTTATGAGTCTCACCTTTATGCCCTTCGTCGTTCCTTCCCACCTGCTGCCCAGCGTCCGTCCGAGGCCAAGTATTCCATTGCCCGTTGCACAGTGACCTCCTCTAGTCGTGATCCCGGTGGTAGTTGGATCATCGACTCCAGTGCCACTCATCACATGACCTGTCGTCGTAGTGATTTTGTTGTTCTCGGTCCTGTTGCATCTTTTCAATCTGTCCGCACAGGCTTTGGCCAGTCCTTGCCAGTCCAGGGTGTTGGGGTTGTATGTTTCGATGGTCCGTGTAGCCCCCTATATCTTTCCGAGGTATTGTTATTGCTTGACCTTGAGCTCAGTTTGCTTTCTGTACGTGCTTGCACACTGATGGGACTCTCTGTAGAACACACTGCGGAGTCTGCGCCTGTGACTGCTATTGACACTCGTAGTGTTGTTCTTCGTGCCTCTGTTGTGGATGACCTATATCGTGTCTCTTGGACTTCTGCTCCTTGCTCCCCTTCCCCTTCCGCTTGTGTTTTTGTCACTGGTGTTTTGTCTCCTGAGCACCAGCGATTGCTTCATCGCAGCCTGTGTCATGTAGGCTCTAACACTGTGTCGAAGCTCATTTGGACACAATCCGCCCTCGGTCTTGACACAGCCTCTTTCGAGAAGCCACCCAAGACCGACTGCCTCTTCTGCGCTCAGGGTAAGATGCATCGTTGCACCTACCCTGACTCCCGTTCACACACATTTCGTCCTCTTGAGTTAGTCCATTCGGACCTTCTTGGTCCCCTACCTGTCAAGTCTCTGTCCGATCGGGGCCGATACGTCCTAACCCTGACTGATGACTTCACCCGAATGCAGTGGGTCTACAGCTTGCGCCAGAAGAGTGACGCCGCTCTCGCGGTTCGCCTTTGGCTAGTGATGGTTGAGCGCCAGTCTCGCCACATGCTGGACACCTTTTGCTCGGATCGCGGCGGCGTGTTCCTTGGCGAGATGGACAGCTTCTTTGCCGAGTACGGGATTTTTCACCAGGTCTCCGCTCTCGCTACTCCTCAGGAGAACGATGTTTCTGAGCACTAGAACCGCACCATGGAGGATGCGGTTCGCGCTATGCGATCTGAGTGCGTTCTTCCAAAATCCTTCGCATTTTAAGGCTTCGCCTACATGACTTGGGTCTGGAACCGCCTCCCGCACGGTCCTCTTCCGGACCACGTCACACCGTATGAGCTCTGGTTTGGCCACCGTGCTAAATTACACCTCGCTCGTGTCTTGGGATCCTTATCTTTTGTGTGGTACAGTGAGGACCAGCATGGTTCCAAGGTCTCACCGCGTGGTCGCTTATGTGCCTTCGTTGGCATCTCCATGTGGTTGGAGGCATGGCGTTTTTGGGACCCTACCCATCGTCGCATTGTTTAGTCTCGCGATGCGCTATTCTTTGAGTCACTCACCTACTGTGATCTGACTTTGATCATGTCGCTGTCCGTCACACACGTTCCCACGAGTGAGGTTTCTGCGCCTGCGAGCACCAATCTCCAGGCTGATGTGTCTGTTCGAGCTCCCTCAACTTCTCCAGCTCTAGATGACCCAACAATCATCGCTGTCAATCCAAAGATCTCTCCAGCACTGTTGGCTTCTACCCCTGTTCCTTCTCACCCCACAGATACCCATGATCTTGTACCTGTGCGTAATCCTGTGACCGTACATGTGTCCACCGGCACTCCTGCCTATGTGCGTGGACCTCCCTCACTTGCTCCAACTGTCACACCAAGCCACGTGTCTCCCACACCCACATCTCTTTGCATAGCATCACAAGCTCCCTTGCCTCAGCCCTCCATAGCTACGATTGTGCCCGTTCCTTAGCCTGAGGTGCGCCCCTCAAGCCCAGGGTACTCCCGTGAGCCTGGCGGTCGTCTTCGACGATTGGACTCTGGAGCTCAGCGAGTGTCTCGTCCCGCACCTAGGTGCTCCGCTTGCAGCATCGCGAATGGTGATCCCGGCACAAAGGCCCTAGGCCGGAGTGTCTGCGCTGAGCACACAAAGGTACATCTAGCATGTCCCGTAGGCCACGACCTTGTCACTCGCGAGTTTCATATCATTTGTGATACAGCAGCCGATCTTATGGTTGTCAGACCTAGCACTGAGGTGTGCGCTCTTGTCACGCTGAGCTCTCCCTCTAAGGCGCCTGACCCGGGCACACTGAGCGTAGCTCTCATCACAGGATGCTAACGCTTGGCGTGCTGCCTGCAAGGATGAGCTTCGCACCATCCAAGAGCACAAAGTTTACGAGCTAGTCAACCTTCCACCTGGGAGGAAGGCTATTCAGGTCAAGTAGGTCTTTCGCAAGAAAGTAAAGCCGGATGGCTCACTGGAACGCCACAAGGCTCGCTTGGTCATCAAGGGGTACTCTCATATTGAGGGCATTGATTACATTTACACCTTTGCCCCTGTCGGCCGCATGATCTCAGCTCGAGTTCTGTTTGGTGTAGTGGCTCAGCATGACTCGGAACTGCTCGAGATGGATGTGAACAATGTGTTACTCCATGGCTCTCTAGATGAGGAGACTTACGTGGCTCAACCACCCGGCTTTGAGGATGGTGACAAGGTCTGGCGCTTGCGGAAGTCCTTGTACAGCCTCAAGCAGACTCCTTGGTTTTGGAACCAGGAGATCAGTGGCACCATGACTCCTGCGGGATATGTACAGAGCGAGGCGGATCCCTCTCTCTTCATCCGACGGATGCGTGAGCGATTCACAGCCATCGTGGTCTATGCCAGCAACAATCTGATCACGTCTCCTTCACCAGAGGCCGTGAAGGAGGCCAAGATTGTCCTCTACAATTCCTATAGGATGAAGGACCTTGGTCCTACAGCGGTGTTTCTTGGCATGGAGATCGTGCGAGACCACATATGTCATACTCTACTACTGTATCAGGCCTGATACGCACGTGTTGTGGGGGAGTGCTTCAGCGAGCTTCTCGACCCAGTGCCCACGGCTTCCACACCTCTCATGCCTGACGGGCAGGATGCCCTGAAGATTGACGATCCCACACAGCTGGGGGATACAGTGGATGTGACCCTGTACCTCCGTCTCATCGGATCTCTGATGTACCTGGCCACCACCACACATCCTGACATCGCATTTGCCGTTAGCCTCCTTGCCTAGTTTTTGCAGGCTCCACACACTAGAGCCTTTCACCCGGCTGTGCGAGTGGTGAGTTATGTGGTCTCCACATCGTACCTCATACTCTGCTTTTGCCGGCAGTGTTCGGTGGTCCTTGACGGCTACACCGACAACCACTTGGCTTGGAGCCCAGATGGACGTAGTTGCACCGGTTACGTGTTCATGCTCGGTGGGACCGTTGTGACCTGGTGCAGCGGGAAGCCGGGCTGCATTACACAAAGCTCATTCGAGGCAAAGTACGGTGCTTTGGGTGCAGAGGCTGCTGAGGCAGTACGGCTGGAGCGCCTATTCCTTGAGCTTAGCCAGTCAGTACCCGCCATTGTGCTTCGTTGCGAAACCCAAAGTGATCTTGCCACTGCGGAGAACTCTGGTGTCTCTCATGCTCGCACAAAGCACATTGCGGTTGAGCATCACACTTTGTGCATGATCTGGTGGAGCGACACGTGATCTCCGTCATTTGGATTGGCAGTGACATGCAGCATGCTGACTTCTTGACGAAGGCACTAGCATGCGGAAAGTTCCTGGTGGCCATTCGTTCCGTTGGACTTCGCCCCTTGCCTGAGAGTGGTTGAGTTTGGGGTGTGTGTGTGTGTCCGTGTCACATTTGTCGTTGCACTCGTTGTTGTACTTGTCTTAGTGCCGCACGTGTATGGACATGCGTACCATCTGGTCATGGGGGAGTGTTGTGATTTATGACGTTCCTGTCGACCTGTACAGTTTACTCTAACCACTTAGCCGTGTCCATACTTGCGTAGATCCCTGATGTGGACCCTGGAGGCACCGACGCGTCATCTGGTGGCGGACTACCATCCTAGAGCTGACTGTCGACCGTTCCACAGCCCTAGACGCTACCCGGGACCTCGTGCGGTTTTTTTACAGCACGTAGGAGTTCACCGGTGGACTGGCCGTGGTCCCAATTTGCATGTTTTTGCATCGTGTGTCCACCGTTTGATGCCGGATGCATGCATGTGACCAATCCTAGCGTCCAGCTTTTGATCCTGCACGTTTAGGTTCAAACGGCGTAGTGTTCTGATATGTCTCCGCAGAGTTATGGCCAAAACAATGATTTTGGGCCGGTTTTAGGACAGATCTTGCACTGCCGCGTGGGACACCCGCCGTGCGCCACGGCAGGTACTTATGCCATGGACCTGTCATTTGCCATTTCTCTATGCAAATGCTATTGAAGCATTCTGACACTTTGCCTTGTGTCTCCTAGCGAGACCCTTGGCGTTGTGAGCACAACTTGTGACTGTCGTCACCGTCTGACCAGGCACTGACGCCTAGTCAGCGGCTGTGTCGCTAGGAAGCTTCCACGCATCTTCTGAGGCCATGGGGGAGGCGTGCTCCTTCCTGAGGGATTGTGCTAGGATGAGCCATCGGCTTTGCCGTGGTGTCAGCCTCTACAGCCCAGGGGGGGTGTAGGTGTGTGGGCTTTGGCCTGACATTCTTTTGAGGACAGCGAGGTTGCTTTGGATGCGGCACGATGCTAGGGTTGAGGTCACGTTGGTCGAGACCCGCGCACCTTGTGAGTTCCACCGGTGTGACGTGGAGAACCATTGCCTACATGTGTTTTGTATGATCCATGCATGATGCGGTTGAGGCCCGGACATCCGGAGACATGTTCAGGAATGACGAGGAGACCTTGTTTCTTCGTCTCCCTTCCATGGTGTTTGACATGTAGGTGTGTGATTGATTTCTTACATGGTCGAGACCCGGGCACTTGGTGGGATGCACCATTGTCATGAGGAGACCCCGTGCTATAGTGTGCTTGATCGGTGCTCGCCATGATTGGTGTCCTGAGCTATCCTGTCCTACCTTTGCTCAGCCATTGTGGTGTTGATGGATGTGTCAGCCAAAGGGAGTGTTGGTGTGTGTGGCTTCCATCCTTTATGAGCCACGGCCGTGGCAGCTACGGGTACACCCGGAGCTGATGGTGAGCGGCGGCTGCATTGGAGATCGTGCTGGCCCGATGGGACTCCTGATCGTCCAGGCATTTATCCAGCAGCTACGACATGACAAGTGTGACGTAGATGATGAGTCTTTTAAGCCTGACTGGCTGGTTTGCCGTCGCTGGAGCTTTCTCGATGGTCAAGACCCACGCACCCGGTAGCTTGTACCGGTGAGATGAGGAGACTTGCAGCTTTGTGTGTGCTTCCTGTCGTGGAAAGAACACGCTGAAGTCTCGGTAATGCACTCGTACATTCATGGGTGCTCTTTGTGCAGTTCAGAGTGCTCTAGAGTTTTCTCGGTTGACAGGCCATTTTGGGCGATTTCCTTGTTTTGCTTGCTATTTGTGCCTGGATGATGCAAACCCATCTTGCAACGGGCCCGTTACGTAGAGCTCATCGTTTTGCACGTTCTGATGCAGACAGTGGGCGATTCTGACACCTGAGCAATGAGTTAAGGCCAAAACTGTGCTTTTAGGCCAGTTTGAGTGAGAAAATGCGTGGAAGCTTCCTAGCAACGCAGCCGCTGACTAGGCGTCAGTGCCTGATCAGACGGTGACGACAGTCACAGGTCGTACACTCTACGGCAAGGGTTTGGCTAGGAGACACAAGGCAAAGTGTCAGAATGCTTCAATATAGCATATGCAGAGAGAGATAACAAATGACAGGTCCAAGGCATAAATACCTGCCGCGGCGCACAGCGGGTGTCGCACGCGGCAGTCCAAGAGCTGTCCTAAAACTGGCCCAAAACCACTGTTTTGGCCGTAACTCTGCGCACACATGTCAGAATGCTACGCCGTCTGAACCTAGACATGCTAAAACAAAAGACGGACGCTACGACTGGTCACATGCATGCATCCATCGACAGACAGTGAACATACAATGCAAAAACATGCAAATAGGCCTCATGGCCAGTCCGCCGAAAGACTCCTACAAGATGTAGAAGACACAATAGAGAGTCCCGGTGGCATCTAGGGCTCTGGTACAGTGGTCGGCCAGGTCCAAGCTGGTGGTCCGCCGCCTGTCAGCGCGCCGGTGCCACCAGGGCCGCCCGCCTCAAGGATCTGCACGAGTATGGACACGACCGAGTGGTCACAGTAAACTATACAGGAACGGCACAAAGCACAACACTCCCCCATGACCCGATGGTATGCATGTCCATACGCGTGCAGCACTGGTACGAACACAACAGTGAGTGACACAAACAAATGAGACGCAGACGCACATCCCACACTCAACCATTCTCACGCACGGGGCAAAGCCCAACAGAACGAATGGCCACCAGGAACTTTCCGCGAGCAAGTGCCTTCGTCAAGAAATCAGCACGCTGCATGTCAGTGTCAACCCACATGATGGAGATCACGCGTCGCTCCACCAGATCACGAACGAATTGATGCTCAACCGCAATGTGGTTTGTGCGAGCATGAAAAACACCATAGTTCTCCGTAATGGCGAGAGCACTCTGGTTGTCGCAACGCAGCACAATGGCGGGTACTGACTGCCCAAGCTCAAGGAACAAGCGCTGCAGCCATACTGCCTCAGCAGCCCCTGCGCCCAAAGCAACATACTCTGCCTCTGACGAGCTACGTGCAATGCAACCCTGCTTCCCGCTTCGCCAAGAAAAAGCGGTACCACCGAGCAGAAACACGTAGCCAGTACGACTGCGCCCATCAGGGCTCCAAGCCCAGTCACTGTCAGTGTAGCCGTCAAGGACCACCAAACACTGCCGACGAAAGCAGCGTCCAAGGTACGGCGTGGAGACCACGTACCGTACCACTCGCATAGCCGCGTGAAGGGCTCTCGCACGTGGAGCCTGCGAGAACGGAGCGAGGAGGTTGACGGCGAACGCGATGTCAGGACGCGTGGTGGTGGCCAGGTACATCAGAGATCCGATGAGACGGAGGTACAAGGTCACGTCCACTGTCTCCCCCAGCTGTGTAGGATCATCCACCTTCAGGGCATCCTGCCCATCGGGTGTAAGAGGTGTGGAAGCGGATGGCACTGCACCAAGGAGATCGCTGAAGCGCTCCCCCACGACTCGTGCGTATCGGGCCTGATGCAGCAACAGTGTCCGATGTCTGCGATCTCGCACGATCTCCATACCAAGAAACACCGATGCAGGACCGAGGTCCTTCATCCTGTAGGCAGTCTGCAGGACAGCCTTGGCCTCCTTCACGGCCTCNCGATGTCAGGACGCGTGGTGGTGGCCAGGTACATCAGAGATCCGATGAGACGGAGGTACAAGGTCACGTCCACTGTCTCCCCCAGCTGTGTAGGATCATCCACCTTCAGGGCATCCTGCCCATCGGGTGTAAGAGGTGTGGAAGCGGATGGCACTGCACCAAGGAGATCGCTGAAGCGCTCCCCCACGACTCGTGCGTATCGGGCCTGATGCAGCAACAGTGTCCGATGTCTGCGATCTCGCACGATCTCCATACCAAGAAACACCGATGCAGGACCGAGGTCCTTCATCCTGTCGGCAGTCTGTAGGACAGCCTTGGCCTCCTTCACGGCCTCCAGGGACGGAGACGCAACGAGGAGGTCATCAACATAAACCAGGATGGCGGTGAACCGCTCGGGTGTCGGTAGGATGAAGCGCGAGGGGTCTGCCTCGCTCTGTACGTATCCTGCGCGAGTCAAAGTGCCTGTGATCTCCCGGTTTCAACACTGTGGAGACTGCTTGAGGCCGTACAAGGACTTGCGCAAGCGCCAGACCTTGTCACCGTACTCAAAACCTGGTGGCTGAGCCACGTAGATCTCCTCACCCAGAGAGCCATGGAGGAACGCATTGTTCACATCCATCTGGTGCAGTTCCCATTCATGCTGAGCCACTACACCAAACAGAGCTCGAGCTGAGGTCATGCGGCCGACAGGGGCAAAGGTGTCAGTGTAATCAACTCCCTCAATCTGAGAGTACCCCTTGACGACCAAGCGGGCCTAGTAGCGTTCCAGTGAGCCATCCGGCTTCACCTTCTTGCGAAAGACCCACTTGACCTTAATCGCCTTCCTCCCAGGGGGAAGGTCAACAAGCTCATAGACTCTGTGCTTTCGGATAGCGCGAAGCTCATCCTCGCAAGCAGATCGCTAGGCATCGGCATCCTGCGATGAGAGAGCCTCCCTTAATGTGCCCAGTTTAGGCGCCATAGAGGGGGAACTCTGCGTGGCGAGTGCACACGCCTCACTGTCGGGCCTGACGGCCACAAGATCAGCTGCTGCATCACAGGCGATATGGAACTCGCGAGTGACCAGGTCGTTCCCTATTGGGCACGCTGGATGTACCTCTGAAAGCTCGGTGCGGACACTCAGGCCTAAGGCCTTTGTGCCTGGATCACCGCTCGCGATGCTGCGAGTGGAACCCAACGCTCGCTGAGCTCCGGAGTCCAGTGTTCGAAGGCGGCCACCGGGCTCACGGGAGGAACCGGAGGTCGAGGGGCGCACTTCAGGCTCAAGGACAGGTACGACCATAGGAACAGGTACGACCACAGCTGGTGAGGGCTGAGACGAGGCAGCAGTAGATGCCGTGCGAGGAGATGCGTGTGTGGGAGACACGGGGCTGGGTGTGGCAACAGGCAAGGCTGGCCCAGACACTGAGGCAGGAGTGTGAGCCGACGTAGGAACGGAAGTGGGCAAGACTGGGTCAGACACAGGAGCAGGGGTGCCGGCAGACACAGGTGATGGTGCAGGAGGAGGCGTGAGAGAAGAGGTACCTGTGGGGTGTGAAACAGGCTGTACAGGCGAGATCTCTGGACCGACGGCAATGATAGTCGGATCATCAAGGGCTGGAGATCGAGAGGGGGCTCGAGCGGAAACATCAGCCGGACGAGGGATGGTTGCTGGCGTAGAAGTCTCTCCCATCCACCGAGGACCCTCACAGGAAGGGACATGGGCTGCGGAGAGGGCTGTGATCGAAGTCAGGTCACGGTATGTGAGGGACTCAAAAAACGGCGCGTCACGGGACTCAATGACGCGACGGCGAGTGGGGTCCCAAAAGCGCCAGGCCTTCGACCGCGGGGAGATGCCAATGAGGGCACATAAGCGACCCCGAGGGGAGACCTTGGACTCCTACTGGTCCTCGGTGTACCACATGGAGGCCAGGGATCCCCAGACGCGAGCGAGACGAAGGTCAGCACGGTGGCCAAACCAGAGCTCGTACAGTGTAACATGGTCCGGAAGCGGACCATGCGGGAGGCGGTTCCAGACCCAAGTCATGTAGGCGAAGCCCTCGAAGGCGAAAGACTCCGGGAGACCACACTCAGACCGCATGGCGCGAACCGCATCCTCCATGGTGCGGTTCCAGCGCTCAGATACACCGTTCTGCTGTGGAGTACCAGGATCGGAGACCTGGTGAAAAATCCCGTGCTCAGCAAAGAAGGAGTCCATCTCACCAAGGAACTCGCCGTCGCGATCCGAGCGAAAAGTATGTAGCGTGTGGCGAGACTGACGCTCAGCCATCACGAGCCAGAGCCGAACTGCAAGGGCGGCGTCGCTCTTTTGACGCAGACTGTAGACCCACCGCATGCGGGTGAAGTCATCAGTCAGCGTCAGAACATACCGGCACCTCTCGGACAAGGACTCAACCAGGAGAGGACCGAGAAGGTCCGAGTGGACCAACTCGAGAGGCCTAAGCGCTCGGGAACGCGAGTCAGGGTAGGTGCACCGGTGCATCTTCCCCTGAGCGCAGAAAAGACGGTCGGTCTTGGGTGGCTTCTCGAAAGAAGCCACGTCAAGACCAAGAGCAAGTTGTGTCTGAATGTGCTTCAACAAAGTGTCGGAGCCCACGTGACACAGACGACGATGAAGCAACCGCTGGTGTTCCGGGGATAGAACACCAGTGACAAAAACATGACCGGATGAGGAGGGAGAGCAAGGGGAGGAGGGCCGAGCGATACGATACAAATCATCTATGACTGAAGCACGCAGGACAATGCTACGGGTGTCAATAGCAGTCACAATTGCTGAATCAGCGGTATGCTCCATAGAGAGACCCATCAGAGTGCAGGCACGTACAGAAAGCAGGCTGAGCTCAAGATCAGGCACAAACAACACATCAGAAAGATACAGGGGGCCAGACGGACCGTCGAAACATACAACCCCCACACCGTGGACTGGCAAGGACTGACCAGAGCCTGTACGAACAGAACGGACAGTCGTGACAGGACCGAGTACGACAAAGTCACTGCGACGGCACGTCATGTGATGGGTGGCCTCAGAATCGATGATCCAAGTGCCACCGGAGTCACGACTGGTGGACGTCACTGTACAACGAGTAATGGAACACTCGGCATCAAAGGAACGCTGAGCGGTCAGTGGGGAGGGACGACGTACATCACGAAGATGAGACTCATGAATCCAGTCAGTGCAGTCAGGCCCATCGTCATCACATGCTGACTGTGCTCCCCCACACGCGTCATCACGAGCCACGGGAACGGACAAACAAGCAGTCTGTGAACCACCCGACGATGACAACACACTCGCACCTCCCTGAAAACGAAGCGCCAGAAGATGACGAAGCTCGGCGATGGTGCGATCGGGTGGGTCCGGATCGCTGCTGCTCGCCGGTGAGGACGCAGGAACAGCTGCAGTCGTGACCGCCGCACGTCCAGAGGAGGGTGCGGGTGACGCGCCAGACGTGGAACAAAGAGCATGGGCAGCCTGAAGCCCACGGGTGATCCGCACCCAGTCAAGCGGCTGCTGGCACTCGGTGTAGCAATGGGCGCCTCCACAGTTGTAGCAGTGCATAGAACGGCCACTGCTACCACTGGATGACGGCTGCTGGTGACCTGATCCGCGCCTCTTATTCCTCTTCTTCCCCTGGGTAACTGCTGCAACGCCCTGTGTCTGCGTGGGTGTAGACGGGGTCGAAGAGGAGGAGGAAGATGAGGTAGTGATGGAGGTGGATGAGGGTGGCTGCAGGAGGGAAGATGGTGGTGATGCGACGACTGCTGTAGCGAGAGAAGTCTCCTGATGTGCTACTGCTGTCCAGCCAAACATTTGACTAAGTATGGTGCTGACGTCAACAGGTGGTTGCTGACGTCAGCACGACCGATGACGTTAGCAAGCAAAACTGCTGACGTCGGCTTGTCCCCCACTTTTTTTTTCACAAATCTGCGCGCGCGTGCAGCCGCTCCGCGGTGGCCGCGCGGACGCTGCGCGGAAGCTACGCAGTAGCTTCCGCCCAGCTGCTGCTACAGCTGTGCTGTCAGCTGCAGTAGCAGCTGTGTAGCTGCGGATGCAGTGGTGGCAGCAGGGGCTGCGCTGCAGCTGCTGCTGCTGCTGCGCGCTGCGGCTGCTGCTCGCTGCCTCCGCCGCGCGCTATTGCTGTTGCCGTTGCCGCGCTACTGTTGCTGCTACTGCTGCTGCTGCTCTGCTATTGCCGCCGCGGCTGCCGCTGCTGCCGCTGCGTTGCTGTTGCCGCCGCTGCTACTGCCGCTGCTGCTGCTGCGCTGCTGCTGCCGTCGCTGCTGCTGCGGCCGTTGCTGCTGCGCAGCTGCTGCCGCCGCCTCTCCTGCTGCTGCTCTGCTGCTGCGGCTGTGAGAGGGGCGGCTGCACTCACTGCAGCCGCCACGCACCTCGCGTGGCGGTGCACAACGCTGCTGCTGCCTCTGCTGCTACGATCTCACGTGTTGGGTGGGGCTGCGTAGACGACGACCGGCTGTCTCCGACGGGCCTCAATAACTCTAATGCAGTGGTGACTCTCACTGCTGCTGCTCTGCTGCGTCTCTGCTGCGCAGCTCAGTGAGAACTGTCTCACTGCTCTGATACCATGAGAAAATGCGTGGAAGCTTCCTAGCAACGCAGCCGCTGACTAGGCGTGAGTGCCTGATCAGACGGTGACGACAGTCACAAGTCGTACACACTACGGCAAGGGTTTGGCTAGGAGACACAAGGCAAAGTGTCAGAATGCTTCAATATAGCATATGCAGAGAGAGATAACAAATGACAGGTCCAAGGCATAAATACCTGTCGCGGCGCACAGCGGGTGTTGCACGCGGCAGTCCAAGAGCTGTCCTAAAATTGGCCCAAAACCACTGTTTTGGCCGTAACTCTGCGCACACATGTCAGAATGCTACGCCGTCTAAACCTAGACGTGCAGAATCAAAAGACGGACGCTACGACTGGTCACATGCATGCATCCATCGACAGACAGTGAACATACAATGCAAAAACATGCAAATAGGC
>SZWC01020682.1:5113-18479 GCA_023375785.1 Penium margaritaceum
TGGGACACTTGAGTAATCTATAGTTTGCGGTAAGTGTACTTTGATAATAAGTGTCAAAATGATCAAACATACATGTACAAGTGTCATGTTATGAATAAAGCATAGTTGGGGTCGTTGGATCGGATGTCAAGCAACACGTGCAGAGTCGGGTCATAAGTGGTCGGATTCGAGAAGGTCCGCCGAGAATTTGAGGGTCTTCGAGAATAGACGATGAAGATGCGCGATGCATCTTTACAATTCCAGATTCATTGACAGGCGACAAGAAGTTGACCGAAAGGTTGTGACACTTGTGTTTGTAGTTCGGGAGAGTGGTCAAAGCTGTCAGAAGGTTTGAGAAAATCCACTGAGAGCGGGGCAGTTGGCCAGTATGCCCTCAGCTGTCGGAGTGAGTATTGCAATTCTTGCCATGCGATGGGATGTTTGTGTAACCAGAGAAATGCCGAGAAGATTAGGCACTCGTGTACGTCTGGTATGAAACATTTCCCACCCCTTCAGGCATGATTTCCCGGCGCGTGCACATGTAGCCCGGAGACAACTGTAGCAGCCATTGATTAGATGATCAATGTCTGAGAGATTGTCATAGGGTTCCTATCTGTTATTCGCGATGTAGTAGTTGTGCCACTTGACGAGATATTCTGTCGTCTTGCTGTGTCGTTGATGGCCGAGAATGTCCTCGATGACGTACCCCGTGTCTTCTTTCACTTGAATGGGAGGCGGACGAGGGGCATCTCCGCCATGGAAGTTCTCTATGGGGTCTTAGTAGTGGTTGATTTTGCAGACATGGAACACTGGATGAACTTGCATAGGTTAGGAAGTTTGAGTCACGCAACCATGGCGGTTTGCATGTGCTCGATCTCAAACGGTCCCAACCATCGGGGTTTGAGCTTCAAACACTCGAATCCGTGGAGCTTCATGTTCGCCAAGCTAAGGAGGACTTTGTCGCCAGCGGTGAAGATGTTGTTGCAATGTCGGTTAGCTGCTCGCTTCATCGTTGCTTGTGTCATCGCGAGATTCTACCGTGTTTGCTCCCAGATAGTGGTGAAATCTCGATGTTGCACGTCGATTGCATGAATGTTGCTGTGGCTTTGTGGTCTAGCTGGTGTGGCGGGAAGTTTTTCGTACACCACCTCAAATGGTGTTTTACCCCTTCAAATAAAATTTGCCAAATCATATGTGATTTCGGTGGTCGGGAGTTTTTGTGCCCAATCCGTCCCATGAGGTTTGAACAATGTTCAAAATAGTTGCTCGAGCGTTTGATTTGTCCGCATAGTCTGTCCGTCGGTTTGAGAATGAAACGCCATTGAAAGTTGAATTCTCCTATCACTATTCATTAGTTTAAGCCAAAAACGGCTGGTGAATCCATCATCTCTGTCGCTCCTAATGGTTCTTGGTACGTCATGTAGCCATGCGATGTTGTTTAGAAACAACTGTGGTGTTCCTCCGATAGTGACGGTGGTGGTTGTCGAGATGAAGTGGGACATTTTAGAAAACATGTCAACAACCACAAGGATGGCATCATTTCCCTCTGGTGTGACAGGCAAGCCTATGACGAAGTCCAGGAAGATGTCTGCCCATGGTTCTGTTGGAACAGGTAGCGGTTACAAAACTCTAGGTGGCATTCTACGACAAGATTTTTTTCAATCACATGTGTCGGAGTAAGTGCATAAGTTGGCCATGTCGGGTTGCATGTTTTCCCACCAATAGTTTTTCGCCAACGTTTTTGACATCTTGTCCTCTTCAAAGTGTCCACCTGGATCACTGTAGTGGCATTCTTCGAGTAGCAAATGGCAAAGTTTGTCGTTCGAGGGAATGACTACTTGACGAGTGAAGTGATGCCGCCAGTAGGGTGCGTCAAAACAAAAACTCTGTGGATTTATCATATCCACCGTGTTGGTCTTAGCCCCGTACATATAATCACTCGAGGTACAGGTCTCGGTACAATTGTAGGGTTGTTGTTGTCTATTGAATCTGGTCGGCAAGTGAGTGCGTCTGCCGGATCGGTTTTGCTTGGTCGGTACTCGATTTTGTAATCGACCCAAGACTTGAGGAACTCCATCCATCGCGTTTGACGTTAGCTGAGGTTTGGTTGTGTGTTCAAACATTTTAACACGTGGTGGTCGGTGCGCAGGATGCATCGGCAACACTCTAGATAGCATCACCACAACTTGAACGCGTGCATGACCGCCAGCATCTCCTTTTCGTGGACCGCGTAGTTGAGTTCCGGTCCTCAGAGTTTTCAAGACATGTAGGCAAACAGCTGTTTGCCGTCGCCTTGAGCTTGCAGAAGACTAGTGTCAATGGCTCAGTCTGATGCATCTGTGGCCATGACGTAGTGGACCGTTGGATCGGCTAATCAAAGGGTTGGCACAGAGGTCAGAATGTTCCGTAAAGCGGTGAACGCTCGTGTTTGTTGCCTCCCCACTGCCATTCATTTACTTTTTGAGTTAGGTTGGAAAGAGGCATTGACACTCAGGCGTAGTCCCATATGAATCGCTGGTGGCAATAGCAGAACCCAAGAAAAACTTGAATTTCTCAAACGTTGGTCGGCGTTGGCCAATCAGCGACAATAGCCATTTTTTTCGGATCCATGGTTATCCGTTTGTGGCTGGTGATGTGGCCTAAAAACTCGATCGAACAATGACTGAAGTCGCATTTCGATAGTTTTCCGAAAAAAATCCCTGCGAGAACTTTTAAGAGATGTCCATAGTGCTCCTCTGGGGTGCGACTGTGCACCAAAATGTCGTCAAGGTACACCACGACAAAATGGTCGAGGTAGGGCCGAAAAATGTTATTCATCGCCGCCATGAACGTCGCTAGGGCATTTGTGAGCCCAAACGGCATGACCGTGAACTGGAAGAGCCCGTAGGGAGTTCAGAATGTTTTCTTTTTTATGTCGGCGGCTCCCATGCGTATCTGGTGATATCCGCTACGTAACTCAATTTTGCTGAAAATTCAAGCTCCTCGGAGTTGGTCAAAAAGATCATCGACTCGAGGGAGTGTGTAGCGGTTCTTGATGGTTGTGCCACTTAAAGCCTGGTAATCCATGCACATCCGCATCTCGCCCAGTTTTCTTTTTCACGAATAGTACTGGTGCGGTGTATGGTGACATGGATGGGCGGATGAAACCCTGACAGATCATCTCGTCAAGCTGATTTTTCAGCTCCGTCAGCTCGTGACCGCTCATCCGATAGGCCCCTCGGACCGTAGGTCTTCTGCCTGGCTTTAGTTTGATGCAATGGTTGATGTCTCACTGTGGAGGAAAAGTGTTTGTTTGTTCGCCGGGGAAGAGGTTCGCAAACTCCTCGATGAGCGGTGCGAACTCTTTGGGTACAGTCGCGAACTTCGTCAAGGCCGATGAGGCTGATGAGGCCAATGAGGCTGATGAGGTTGATGATGAGTCAGCTGCTGCCACTTGCGCTTCTCCCATTGGCTCGAGATGTATGAGCCACGCACGAGGTCCTTATTGCATACAGTGTTTGGCCAGTTTAAGCGGCATCAACTACACCGGTTGTCTCTTTTCGGCTTCATCTGCTGCTTCCACCTGTGCTGCTTGCGTTGTCGGCTTCCGTCCTGCACACGGAAGTTGTCGTTTGGCACTGTCAATCTCCGCGTAGACGTCGCCACTGTTCCTATCGACCTGCGGATTGTGCCGTTGCAGAACATCTCGTCCGAGGATGATTTTGTGATCGCTCATTGGACAAGACCTCTAGACCGTTGCATAATGAAGATCTCCTACTAGTGGTCATAGTGGTTCTCGAAGTCTTTGTATTTGCAGTCTCCTGTCAACATTTCTCCCTTCAAAACAACCCTGGTTTGGTGTGTAAACCTAGCTGGCGAACCTTTTTGTTGCTTACAAAGCCGTGGGAAGCTCCTCTATCCACTAGCGCCGGTGCCCTTATGCAACTTTTGCATCTTCGAGGCTGAACCTTTAGCAATATCGTCGATTGGTCATCCTCATACCCCTCATTAAACTTTGCCATCTCATAAACCCTCTGTGGCGATATGCGCCGTTCAATTGGGCGACCATTCGGCACAAGTCGCTCCTCACGGACAAGAGTTGTGCCTTTTACTCCCATCCTTTGCCGTTTCCAAAATCAATTTTCTGTGACTTCCCCCCCCCCTCTTTGGCCTGCTGCTTTCTTCCACAATTGCGGGCGATGTGCACGACATTTTCGTACTTGTAGCAGGGTTTGGGTATCCCTCTGGTCGACAGCGTCTACTTCCTTCGGAGTCGAGGAGCCTGCCGACTGGCTCTTTCCATGTCCACAATCATTGTGGATATGAGGTCCCCGGTCGTAGGATTCATGGATCCGAGAGTTGTAGTTGACACTATTGATTCTTTCTTTTGCTCCAGTCATTCGCGACAAGTCGCTCTGGATACCAAAAATAGCAATTGTTAGCCGGATGTCTCGCTTGAGGCCGTTGTTGTGGTGAAAACAGAGTTTGTTGGGGGCGATGTCTATTCCGGTGATGATCTCGCGAATTCTCCGTGTGTACTTCGCCTACTAGACTGCTCACATAGACGCTGGAGCTTGTACCGTTTGTCTGACTTCCCGTTTAGTCATCCAATGTGTGCGAGCATTGCGTGCGACAATTCGTTGCAGTCAATTGGTGGCATCTGCGCGTCATGCCACTATGGGTTGATCTGCTCCGAGGGTATAGCGTCTGCGGTTGCCATGTGAGACGGGCACCGTGGGCAGTTGATGTTACGCCATCGGTCTCCTGCTGCCATTGGATGGTCTTTAGGTCAGACCACCAACTATATGCCGTGCCACGCAAAAGCGTTGATGCAAGGTCAACTTTCTTTGGATCTTCGTTGACCCGAGCAGTAGTGAAGTACACCTCCAAACTCGTCAACCACATCCAAAACGTTGGTCCTTTTGAGTTTGCACAATCAGACGGTTTGGTGGAGCCAGACGAGTTTTGGGTCTGTTCGAGAGTTGAGAGTTTGTCTCGGATAGCACCGCTGAATGCACGCTTGTGTTGCAAAGAGCCTCCATCGCGGCGCTGAGTTGTCGAAGGAGGTGGTTGTTGATTCCCTCCAGTGCAGGGATTTTGTTTGCCAGTTCCTTGTTGATCTGCGGCTGTTGTCCAATGCCGCTTGACGTCCCAGCTATCGTCGTCGAGGCTATTGGTAGGGACGACTGGTTTATCGAAGTCGGAATCGTGACTGAATTGGTCGCAGAGGCCGTAAGGGATTTTTCCACTTGCTGGAAAGCATTCGCCACGCCAGCATTTGCTGTCGCTTTAGGGTTCACGTGCATCGGCACATTTTGCTCCTCCATGGCCGAAGTTCGTCGCCGAAGACCCGCTCCTGGTCGTTGGTTGCGCTCGCTTGCCTCACATCATAGTCGCGAAGCCTGCGAAGTCTTGACATGCAAGATGCGTAGAAGGCTTGTGCGAGGTAGTCCTCCGGATGGGTAAAGTAGCGAGATGCCTCTCCAGTACTGTTGGGCTCCTATACCGAGTGTTATGCCGAACAGAGCGTAGATGGTGAATAGGTAAAAGATGCGTGGCTAAGCACAATTCAAAACTTTGGACACTTGAGCAATTTAAAATTAGTGGTAAGTGTACTTCGATGATAAGTGTCGAAATGATCAATCACATATGTAAAACTATTTTGTTGAGCGACGCATGGTAGGTGGTGGGATTCAAGAAGGTCCACTGAGAAGTCGGGGGTCTTTGGGAATCAACGGTGAAGATGCGCGATGGATCTTTATAAATCCAAATTCATCGAGAGGCGTCGAATAGTCGACCAAAAGGTCGTGACACTTCTGGTCGTACGTTCAAGAGAGTGGTCAAAGCTGTCTGAAGGTTCGAGAATATCCACTGAGAGCGGGACAGTTGGCCACATTGCCCTCAGCCGTCGAGGTGAGTATCCCGGTTCTTGCGACGCGATGGGCTGCTTGTGTAGTAAGAGAAATGCCCACTCGAGAAGAGTAAGGACTTGTGGACGTCTGATACGTAACATAAGCCCCCCATATCAAGTGATCCCTCTTTAAAACGCCATATCCAGCGGATTTGAACTTGAACACTGATGCATGCATAGGTCAAAGAAAAATGGCACATAGAAAAAAGCTCGCGAACACCATGTTGTCGCTGCATGAAATGCAGCATCAGAGTGATGATGTCATCAGGTCCCTTGAACAACCACAAACCCCAAATTTGAAGTTTTTGTGATTGGTTGAGGGAGGGGTTTGCATGGGTTTGCGTGGGGGGTCCAAGACACCCCATGCGTTGAAAGAGAATTTGCCATGCCCACTACCGCGGGACCCAGTAGATTCTTGTGCAAAGAATAAAACTCTCAACCCCTAATGTAATTCGGGGTTGGGTATGAAAGTGTTTTTCTTGAAAACCTTGGTTGTTTTGTGTTCCGTAAAATAGGAAATCTTGAATGGGTGTTTTTGCTCAATCAAGATCGATCGATGACCCTTTTTTTCTTTCCAATTTTTTATGACGCACAAACCCCTTGTTACGATGTAGGGTTTTATGTTTTTCGTGGGCTCCTCTCATGAAAAACATTAAAAAAAAACCCTTAAATGTAATAGGGGGTTTTCTTGGAAATTTTGTTTTGAAAAAAAATGTCATCACTCGAGTGAGGGAGCGAGGGTCACACTCAAGCATCAGTCACATGACTCTCCTCGCCATCCTTGATCAGTGACGGTTTTTGCTAATCAAGCATGGCAAGCGAGGCTGGATATGTTTTTTTGGATGAATTGACCAGATAATCCTGGTTTGGGCCTTGTCTTTAGCACATGCGTCAGGTCCGTCTGGAGGAAGAGTGCTTAAGGCTACCTGGTTTCCTAGCCTACCCGAAGCCCCGCCCTGGTAGCGGTGGTCGGTGCCCTACACCGACCTGAACAGTTGGGCGGTCGTTTCCACGTCTAGGCTCGATTGGCCGTCTCACCTTTGTAGAGTCCCGAAAATGTTTAGCGGATGGCTCTGACCGTCTTATCTCCCCTCTAGTTCGATCGGAGGTCCTGTTCTCTATGTAGGCAACCTTGAATGCTAAGCTAGCAAGCAAGCAGGTGTGCAGCAAGAGAGTAGCGGGTGGCATGTGAAGCCATGGATCGGGGGGCAAGCTCAAACGACTAGTAGTAATCTAGTAACAAGTGAGCGAAGTGAAGATAGCAGGTTGACCGGGCCACCCACTTGAATCCCTCGACGTGGGGCCCGGCCGCCACCCAAGGATCGAACTTGGCCCTGGAGCGAGCGAGCTCCAGGCGGTTTCTCACACGCTGGTACAAACCGAGCGTGTGGTCCCGAGGGATCAGCAACCCGGTACACTATGCTAAAAGCATGCAAGTGTGTAGGCAACCAGACATACCACATCCATGCATTTCAACAAACGTATCCCCCATTCCGGCGTGTGCCATTATCACTAAACTAAGGCTCGTCACGAGGACAATGTTGGTGCTGTGGCCATCACTCTGCAACTTGATGGGGCCACTATCACCGTGCATCCCATGTTGTGCCACAGTCTTGCACTCAAGAGCCTTAGTCAAGATTAATCACCTACAGTGATGAGGTGTGTGTGTAAGGAGACAAGAGGGCACTTGCATGTGTCACGACCATAACTAACACTCCCCCATGACCCACAGACGAACAGGCTACACACACATAGAACATAGAGCAAAGAGAACATCACAGGACTCATGTCAACCTGGGGTATCACGAGAACGTAGCAGGCCAACAGCATGCAGGGCCGCTTTGAACATTCCACTGCTGAGCGCTTTAGTGAGAAAGTCTGCACGCTGCTGACGAGTGTCGACCCAGACAACCTGAACTTCTCCAACAGCAATGCGCTCGCGTACCAAATTATGCTCAATGTTGATGTGCTTAGTGCGAGAGTGATGCATACCATCGTGCTCAACGATTGCCTTTGCACTCTGGTTGTCACAGCGCAGGGTAATGCAACGAATGGGAACACGCAACTGCTGCAACAGGTGGGACAACCACACACTCTCACACGTACTTGCGCCCAGAGCCACGTACTTGGCTTCACTGGAGCTTCGAGCGACACAGCCCTGTTTTCCACTCTTCCAAGAGACAACAGTCCCACCGACGAGAAAGATGTATCCAGTGCGGCTACAAGCATCCGTGTCATGTGCCCAGTCACTGTCTGTGTAGCCGTCAACGACCACTGAGGGCTGGGCACGGTAGCAGAGTCCCACGCGTGCGGTGGACAACACGTAGCGGATCACACGCAGGATAGCCTCGAGGTGTTTCAATCGAGGCTGTTGGGAGAACTGGGCAAGGAAGTTGACAGCAAAGGCCACGTCCGCTCGAGTGGTGGTGGCGAGGTACATGAGGGAGCCGACCACATTGAGGTAGTCGGTGACGTCAACAGGCTCCCTCGGCTGCGCTGAGTCCAACGACTTCAGCAAGCGTTGACCTGCTGGAGTCATCGGTGTGGATGCGGTGGGGATGTCTGCAAGCAGGGAGGAAAAGTGCTCTCCCAGTGTGCGAATGTATGCAGCCTATTGTACGTGTAGGGTGCGCCGCTGACGATCACGCTCAATCTTTGTACGCAGACTGCAGCAGATTCTTCACTAACTGGACAGCTACGGGGCTCGGTGAGGCAATGAGCAGGTCGTCAACATAGACCAATATGGCCAAAAATGGCTCTGAGGGGGCGCTCAAGAAGAGCGCTGGATCAACCGTGCTAAGAAGGTAACCTCCTCGCTCAAGAGTTGAGGAGATCTCCATGTTCCAACAACGCGGCAACTGCTTGAGCCCATAGAGAGCTTTGCGCAGTCGCCAGAACTTGCTCGTGCCATCGGTGAAGCCCGGGGGCTCTATCATGTAGATTTCTTCATTGAGCTTCCCATGCAGGAAGGCGTTTTTGACATCCATCTGCTCCAGTTCCCAGTCGTGCTGGACGACAAGACTCAACAGTGCTCGAGTAGTGGTGTACCTTCCGACTGGTGCAAAGGTCTCTTCAAAGTCGACTCCAGGGATATGGGAGAACCCCTTAGCCGTGAGGCGAGCTTTGTACCGGTCGACGGTTCCATCGGGCTTCAGCTTATGCCGAAGGACCCATCGGGCAGAGACTGCCTTGCGGCCTGTAGGTAGATCCACAAGCTCAAAGACTCCATGTTCCTGGAGGGTTGTGAGCTCCTCCTACATGGCCTTCTCCCAGAGATCAGCGTCTGCTGCTTCACGAGCCTGCCGGACAATGGTGGGCTCAGGGACAAGGGAGGGAAGGCCAACGGCTGCGAAGCATGCGGCGACATACCCGGCGACGGAGGACTCAAGAGTACTATGGAACTCATAGGCTACAAGAGCGTAGCCAACTGCAGAGTTGGGGTGTACGACACCCACAGACAGGCCTAGTGCATCAAGGCCGGTGGGTCGTACTGAGGGACCAGCTACGAAGGATGAGAATCTGGAGCGGGTGACCCGCTGAGTGGGTTGAGAGGCAGTGGACGAAACCACGAGAACGAACTTAGCAGACATCCTAGAAGAGCTGGGGCGCTCACGGGAGGGCTGAGAGGACAAAGAGGAAGGAAGAGCACGCAGTCTCCCCCCACGAGTGTAGGGCTCCGGACCGGAGATCGGGGCTTGAGGAGCGTCACCTACAGCAGTGTCAGGCGCCGGTGGAGATGCAGAGTCAGGAGAGTTGGGAGTAGAGTGGGCAGTGGACTGTGCGGGAGTGGGTGCTAAGGGTGAGAACTCTGGACTGTCAGTGGTCGGTGAGGACGCGGGACTGCGAGCTGAGGGCAATGATGACACGGACTCCTAGGAGAGTTCTGATGCTCCCGAGGATGAGGAAAGAGAGTCCTCGTCACTGTCCGTGGGGGTGACAGTGGGAGACGCCGTGTGAGAGGGGGAGGAGGACGCTCGGAGATCGGAGGCTGGAACAGATCCACCCCTCCCAAGCCGACAAAGCCAAGAGAGAGAAGAAGGAGGAGGGACATGAGACAGGTCATGGGGAAAGACATCCTCCAAGAAGAGAGCGTCACGCGACTCTATGACGCGAGAGCGGTCGGGGTCCCAGAATTGCCACGCTTTGGAAATGGCAGAGACACCAAGAAAGGTGCAGAGGTGACCGCGAGGGCTGAGTTTGCCGTCGTAGAAGTCATCGGGCAACCAGACGGCAGCCACATAGCCCCAGACACGCGCCAGACGAAGGTCAGCACGACGGCCGTACCAACGCTCAAAGGGGGTGACATGGCGAGGGAGAGGACCATGAGGGACACGGTTCCACACCCAGGTCATGTAGCACATGGCCTCGAAGGAGAAGACAAGGGATAGGGATGATTGATTGAGGAGAGTACGAACACTGTCAGCAAGGGTGCGGTTCCAGCGTTCAGAGACACCATTTTGTTGGGGTGTGTAGGGAGCCAAAGGTTCCATACACACCCCACGAGATGTGAGGAAGTGGGCAGTGGGACCCATGAATTTGCCATCGCGATCACAGTGAAAGACTTTGAGCTTGTGACCACATGCCAGTTCAGCCTACGGCAGCCAAGACTCCAGAGTGGGACAGACGTCACTCTTTTGTCGAAGGGCAAAGACCCAGCGCATGCGAGAAAAGTCGTCTGTGAGACAGAGGACATAACGACCGACACCTCCACGAGCGTCATGGGGAAGGGGTCCCATGACATCGGCATGAAGGAGGTCAAGTGCGTGAGAAGTGCGGGACTCAGACGTGGAAAATGGGGAGCGATGCATTTTGCCTTTCGCACAATCAAGACTGTCAATAGGGCAAGGGGCAGAGAACGTGTCGGCATCAAGGTCATGAGCGGGTGTATCCCGGAGCTGACTGTCAATCGCAACAGTGTGGATGTGGCAGAGACGGCGATGGAGCAAATGTGCATGGGCAGGAGTGAGAGAGCGGGCCACATGAACAAGGGCGGTCGAGGAAGGATGGGGTGCAAATGAGGGCACACGAAACAGGCGGTCACAGCGAGTGCCACGCAACAGAACACGACCAGTGGTGCAGTGCAAGACAGAGGCAATGCCAAGGCTGGAGGAGAAGTCCATGCCCTGGTCGTCAAGAGTCATAACAGACAGCAGACTCCGTTCAAGAGCGGGCACGTAAAGAACGTCAGGGAGGAAGAGTTCCCCCCCAGGACCAACGAAGCGGACAACCCCGACCCCCTGGACAGGGAGAAGCTGGCCAGAGCCGATGCGAACAAAGCGAACAGAGCCAGTAGGACCCAGCGACACGAATGAGGAGCGACAAGAGGTCATGTGGTGGGTGGCTCCTGAATCAAGGATCCAGAAGCCACCCGTCAAGGGGACATATGAGGGTCACGACTCACGACGGCAACAGCGGAACGAGGAGTGAGGCGCTGACTACAGGTGGCAAGACAACGAGGAAGACTATACGACTGCCACTGCTCAATCCACGGGACATCAAAAGGGGGCCAACCCTGAACATGACCGGGGGGAGGCCCACGAAAAGACGAATCAACGGCACATGCAAGCCCACCCTCAACCGAACATACACTCTCACCTCCCTGATCACGGAGGTGTCGTTGGTGGACTGCGTGAAAGAGTACAAAGTCTAGCTAGCGGTCGTCGTCAGATGTCCCGGGGATGAGTGCACCAGTTGAGGGGCGCTGGGGACTGGGAGCGAAGGATGCCCACGGTAGAGGTGAGCAGAAGCCGGAGGGGGGCCCAAAGTAGACAGGGCCACCAAGCCCTGGGGGCCAACCCCAGGGTGTGGGCGGAGGTGGTGAGGAGAGAGCAGCACTGAAGGCAGCACCTGTGGGTGAGGAGGAAGCGGAGGAGCGTGCAGGGCCAACATTTGGCCCTGTGGAGGTGGAGTTGCGTGCAGATCCATTA
Source organism: Penium margaritaceum (assembly GCA_023375785.1). Lineage (NCBI taxonomy): Eukaryota > Viridiplantae > Streptophyta > Zygnematophyceae > Desmidiales > Peniaceae > Penium > Penium margaritaceum. Next base: position 16,910 of record SZWC01020682.1, read on the forward strand.
CCCAACCCCGAGGAGCGTGCCCAGTGAGCACGCATAGCTGAGGCAAGGCGTGCATCGTCAGATGGGGCAGGGCACTTGGGCACCGCATGACCACTGGCACCGCAGTTCCCGCACGTGACAGTGTTGGTGGAGGGAGCGAGGGATGCAGCGCCATCAGAGATGCAACCTTTGCAACCCCTGCTCTGCCCCCCACCACTAGAGCCACCCCGATGGCCTTTACCTTTACCACCCCCCCACCTCCACCACCCCCTTGTGCAGCAAGAGAGGTGGCAGTAGTAGTGGAGGTGGTGGTGGAGGATGAGTTCGAGGTAGTGGAGGTGGAGGAAGAAGGGAGTGCGGTGGCTGCTGTTGCGATGGAGGCGCGATGAATGCGTTTGTTCTGTAGTGAGCTCCACCAGACGGTGAGGCGTTGGGAACTCCCACAAGGCCCCAATGCCAGGGGGTGCATCAGCCGGGACAGGGAGAGCAGCCAAGCGCTCAAGCTCTGTGGCCCCTACCTCGCGGAAGATGTCGCTGAGTTCAGGGATGAGGCCGTTGACGATGGAAAGAACTCCATGGAGCTGACTTGCCGAGGTCGCGCAGTAGTCGCAGACTGCGCGCCCAATAGGCGTCAGCAGTCTCTTTAGCACGCATGCAGAGCGTGTTGAACTGGACGGTGAGGACGCTTTGTGCTGCATGTCAAGTGACTGTCGTGCGCCGTTTGATCAGGACATAAGCCCCAACTGGGTCAGCGGGGGTGCGGCGTGCAGTGTCTGCATTGTAAGACCCGATCTCATCAGTGAGATCGTCAAATCCATCTCAAATGAGGGCACGAACAGCTCGTGCCGACTCAGACTCGATTGACACAAAAGGTGGGGCAGCTGAGGGGTTGGGTTCATGGTAGTATTCCCAGAGCTGCTCAACCTGTGCCCAGGCACTAAAACGAACCTCCCAAGAATGGAATGTGAGACTGGAGGTGAAGTGGGGTGGTATAGAGTCAAATTCAGGCTTGCGCGGTACAGACGGCGCAAGTGCCTTGGCTGCGGCTGCACCGGCGGCTGCGGCAACTGCAAAAGGATAAGAGGAGGAGGTACCAATGGTGGCAGATGCGGAAGCGGGGGAGGTGGAGAACGCTGCAGCAATGCTGACCGACTGAGTGTCGCGTAGTATGGGTCCGAGACGATTAACAACCAGGTCAGCAATGTGATAGGCAAAGGTCTCTTGGTCCGCCTGCTCATCCCGTAACTTCTCCTCAGCAACTCGCTGAGCAGTGAGAGCTGTCTGCAGCGCATTTCACTCACGCTGAAGCTCAGCTTGCAGGGCGGTGTATTGGTCATCGTCAACCGGCATGTTGCCAGTGACGTGACTCTGCCGAGAAAATTTCGGCAGAGTTTCCTTTGCCCCAGTGGGCGTGGGAAGTGTGTGGTAAGGGCGTCGGGGGTTCGCTGCAAGGCAACAACCTGGACGCACAAACACACCAACACAGAACAGGCAAGGCAAGAGAGAGACAAAGGGAGCCCAAGCTCACCAGGCACGATGGCGCAGGGAGAATAGAGGTGGTAGAGCCGCAGCAGCTGAGGAGGCGACGACT
>SZWC01020682.1:27420-39123 GCA_023375785.1 Penium margaritaceum
GGGCTCGGGACAAGTGTTGCCTGTCCGCGGGGTAGGTGTCGTTCGTTTTCGTGGTCCGGCCGGTGACGTCTTTCTGATCGATGTTCTCTTCGTCCTTGGTCTTGAGCTCAGCCTCCTGTCCGTGACTGCCCTTGACCGTATGAGCATGGACGTTGTGCAATCACATGGTGTTGGCACTGTGTCGTTGCGTCCGTCGGGTCTTGTCGTCCTACACGCCACCGCCTGTGGCAACTTGTGGCACGTTCCCCGCCTCTCCTCCTCCCCTCCCATCTCCTCCCCGTCGGCTGCGACCGGTCATGTGTTTGTTACCAGCACGCTTTCCCCTCGGCACACCTACCTCTTGCACCGCCGCCTTTGCCACGTTCACTCTGCCGCAGTAGGGAGCATGCTCCGCACCCAGCCAGCCAAGGGCCTTGATCCGGAGAATTTCCCTCTCCCGTGCCCCACTGAGTGCATTGACTGCGCTCAGGGGAAGATGCACCGGTCCACGTACCCCCTATCTTCCTCCTGTGCGTCCGCCCCCCTTGACCTTGTCCACTCGGACGTCATGGGCCCTCTCCCCACTGAGTCCGTTGGTGAGCATGGCCGTTATGTCCTCACTCTTACGGACGACTCCTCTCGCTATCGTTGGGTCTTCTGCCTCAGGCAGAAGAGCGATGTCGCCCGAACCATTCAGGACTGGCTTGTCCTCGCGGAGTGCGAGTGTGGTCGCTCCCTTCGTCGCTTTCGCTCCGATCGTGGTGGCGAGTACCTGGGTCACGCCACGACGTTTCTCGCCTCCCGCGGTATCCGCCATGAGACGTCTACGCCCTACACACCCGCCCAGAACGGCGACTCCGAGCAGTGGAACCGTACCATGGCCGACGCCATCCGCACCATGCGGGTCGAGTGCGGTCTCTCCGATGGCTTCTATTTTGAAGCCATGGCCTACATGACCTGGGTCTGGAACCGGGTTCCCCACGGTCCCCTTCCCCGCCAGTCCACGCCCTATCAGCACTGGTGCGGTCGGCGTGCTGACCTCCGCCCGGATCGCGTCTGGGGCTGCGTAGCCGTTGTGTGGCTGACCACCCCACAGCAGGGCGGCAAGCTCGCCCCCCGCAGACGCCCCTGCACCTTTCTCAGCATGTCTCGTCAGTCCAAGGCCTGGCGCTTCTGGGACCCATCCCGACACTGCATCGTCGAGTCCTGCGATGCCCTCTTCTTTGAGGACCTGTTTCCCCGCGACCTCATCCGCTCCGGCTCATCCGTGTCCCTCCTGTCGTGTGGGGGAGTGGTGAGTCCGTCCTCCGTCCTGTCGCTTCCGGGTGACACATCACTCCGTCCCTCCGGGCCGGCAGCCCCAGCCGCGTCCGATGGCCCCTCCGAGCCGACAGCCCCAGTCGCGTCCGCTGACCCCTCCGGGCCGGCAGCCCCAGTCGTGTCCGCTGGCCCATCCGGGCCGGCAGCCCCAGTCGCGTCTGCTGGCCTCTTCGAGCCAGCTGCCCCACTCGCGTCTACTGGCCCCTCCAAACCAGCAGCCCCGGTCGCGTCCGCTGGCCCCTCCGAGCCGACAGCCCCAGTCGCGTCCGGTGGCCCCTTCGGGCCGGCAGCCCCAGTCGCGTCCGCTGGCCCCTCCGGGCCGACAGCCCCAGTCGCGTCTGCTGGCCCCTCCGGGCCGGCAGCCCCAGTCGCTTCCGATAGTCCCTCCAGGCCGACGGCCCCAGTCGCGTCCGCTGACCCCTCCGGGCCAGCAGCCTCAGTCGCATCCGCTCCCCCTCCGGGCCAGAAGCCCCAGTCGCATCCGCTCGCCCCTCCGGGCCAGCAGCCCCTGCCGCGTCCGCTCGCCCCTCCGGGCCGGCAGTCCCAGCTGTGTCCGCTGGCCCCTCTGGCCCAGCAGCGCCTGTTGCGTCTGCTGGCTCCTCCGGACCAGTAGCCCCGTCCGCCTTCGTCGGCCCGTCAGACTCAGCACCATCTTCTGCGCGACCACGCTACACACGTGGCCGAGGCGATAGCCTCCGACCTCGACCGACAGTGAGCGCGCAGACCGTCGCTCCCCGTCCCATGGCACCTCGACCCCCTGTGGCTCCACGTGTCTCCTCCACTCCCACGGTCGTGAGTGGGGACCCTGGCACAAAGGCTCTCGGCCTGACCACTTCTACCATTATCGCATACCTTCACCCGGGCTCTGCATTGGGGTAAGCCATGCTTTATCACGAGCATCGGCATGCTGTTGTGGTTGCACTCGCACGCATCCCACCTGGGGCTCGTGATGCACACGCTCTCTCAGTCCGGTCCATAGCGCGCCCAGAGGACCCTTCCACTTTACACGAGGCTCGACCCTCCCCTGAGGCCGCACACTGGGATGCTGCCTGTGCCAAGGAGCTCGCTGCTATCCGACAGCACCACGTGTATGACCTCGTCGACCTCCCTCCAGGTCGGAAGGCCATTGGTGCCAAGTGGGTATTTCGGCGTAAGTGGAAGCCTGACGGATCCTTGGACAAGTACAAGGCCCGTCTCACATCAAAGGGGTTTACTCAGGTCCCTGGGATCGATTATGACCAGATCTTCGCCCCAATTGGCCGGTTCTCCACTAGCCGGGCGCTCTTCAGCCTGGTTGCCCAGCACGGGTGGGAGCTGCATCAGATGGATATGAGCAACGCATTCCTCCATGGCTCACTGGAGGGTGAGGAGCTCTACATGACGCAGCCCCCGGGCTTCGACGACGGCACTGGGAGAGTGTGGCGGCTGCGGAAGGCCCTTTATGGCCTAAAGCAGTCGCCTCGGTGCTGGAACCAGGAGATCAGCAGTACACTTCTCCGTGGCGGCCTCCAGCGCAGCACCGCTGACCCTGCACTGTTCGTCAGCCCGCGAGGTCAGACCTTCGCCGCGGTTCTGGTCTATGTCGACGATCTCGTCATTGCGTCGCCAGACGCGGCAGCCATCCAGTGCGTCAAGGACCTGCTGCACGCCGCCTACCAGATGAAGGATCTCGGGTCTGCCCGAGTCTTCCTGGGCATGGAGCTCAAGCATGATCGCTCCCTGGGCATCCTGCACGTCCACCGGGCTGCCTATGTGCAGACCCTGTCGACTCGCTTTGCCGAGGACTTGCGCCTCGTGCCTAGCGCATCCTCACCCATGTCACCCGATGGCCAGATGAAGCTGAAAAGGCACGACCCAGCTGTTGTGGGGGAGCCAGTTGATGTGACCACGTATCTGCGCGTCATCGGGTCACTGATGTTCCTGGCGACGACGNCACGTCCAGACATCGCGTTCGCCGTCAACCTCCTGGCCCAGTTCTCTCAGGAGCCGCATCACCTCCACTTTGAGGTCGCGATCCGAGTACTGCGCTATGTCGTCTCGACCCCTCGGCGAGGTCTCATGTTCCGACGTCAGCCGTCCGTCGTCGTAGTGTGCTACATCCACAGTGATTGGGCCAGCAGTCCAGACGGTAAGAGTCGCACTGGTTGGATTTTTCTGGTCGGGGGCACAGTTGTGTCTTGGCGTAGTGGCAAGCAAGGGTGCATTGCACGCAGCACTGCTGAAGCTGAGTACGTGGCCCTTGGCTCAGGCGCGTGTGAGAGTATGTGGCTGCGTCGTCTGCTGTCCGAGTTGCGCTAGTCTGTCGCATCCATCACCTTGCATTGTGACAATGAGAGTGCCATGGCCATCGCCGACAATGACGATGTGCATCACACACGCACAAAGTACATCAATGTTGAGTATCACTATGTGCGTTCGTTATTGCATGACGGCAGCATCAGCATCGTACGGGTTGAGACAGCACGACAGCTAGCTGACTTCTTGACCAAGGCACTGAAGCGGGACTCGTTCAAGAAGGCTGTGAGTTCAGTCGGCGTGCGTCCGTGAGTTGCCCTCTTTGCCTCTGCCCGCATCTCTACGTACCTTGGGGGAGTCTTGATGTTGACCGTTTCTCTGCCCGCCCATGTACAGTACGCCTGTGCGTCATGGGTGAGTTCTGGTTTTTTGCGCTCATTGTGCTCTGTTGTGTCCTCCCGGCTTGTGTACATCAGCGTGCAGATGACTGACGGTGAGACTCAACGCTGATGGAGTGTCATCCGGTGGAGCCGACGCACGCTGAGGTCACCTCGCAGTTCACTGGAGCCTCCTCTCTCCAGCGACGTGTTCAGCTCCATCGGTAGGCCTCCTTGGCGGTCGCGCTGCCAGCCGTCACTGCCACCGCAGTCGCTGTCTGCATGCGTCCAGTGCGTCCTATCGTGCCTGCGTCGTCATGCGCTGCCTAGGGTCCTTGTTGCATGTTGCATGGCCCTGTTCGGCAGCATAAACCGTTGTGGGCACTGCCTGGGTTCAGGCTGCCATAACTCCTCGCTACTATTTTTCTAGCTGATTCTGACCGCACGACTGCGTTTGCAGCGTGGGTATTATGCTATGGTCCAGTTTTCAAGCAAAACGGACGACGCCCGGGTTTTGGGTTGTCGGCCGTCTGGCAGGCCTCACCGAGAAAACCTGCCAGCCTGAAATTAGCTATTTTCTGATTGGCTGATGAACTGAGTAACAAGCTCTACAGAGCTGGGGGGGGGGCTAGAACTTGGAGGGGTCCCCCATTGCTGTTCATTGTTCATTCCTAATCAGTTACTATCAGTTTTCAGCTGCTTTCTGGCGCTAACTCTGTCGCACGCGTTTCTGAGTAACAAACCCAGAGCTTCCAGACTTTGACTCTAAAGCAGCAGACTAAGGGGGCAGCTGACTTAAGCAACGAGCGTGGAAGCCCGCACGCTGCATCAACAACGCTGCTGCCCCAACCTGCTGCATAGACTTTCCATTTTACCCCGCCCACCATCTCCTGAGCCTGAGGTCGCCCTCCCCAGGGAGCGGCGACCGAAGGATTTTGAGACACCTCCACCCTGTTACGATAGTGACGAGGGCTTCGATTGCTGGGAGACCCTGTTTCAGGTGTGGGCCGATTCTGAGGGTGTCTTGCCGTATCACCACAGCCAGTACCAGACCCGCGACGCTCACCTGGCCCAGACAGCAGCGAGAGCGATGCGGGGTCTCCTCTACGCCATGCCACGGGAGACTGTGATCGACTTCCGTCCTTTCCTCGGTCAGACCGGGATCGGGATTGGAGAAGATCCGCGTGAGGGCTGGGAGCTGGCCCTGACACTTCTCGCAGCGGAGACCCATGCCACGAGGGCGGCCCGGCTACGTGAGTTTCACTCCCTCCACCAGGGCCCCACAGAGCCCGCATCTGACTACTGGAGGCGCACGATGCCCCTTTACACGCCTTGGGACGCGCCTTGGGACCGGTGGCGGGACGCAGTTGTGGGCGTTCGACACCATCATGATGGGAGCGCATTTGGACCACGTGAAGAACCTTAACGGGCTTCGATCGTGTGGCTCTCTCTGAGCTGTCAGAGTCACTAGAGCTGCTTCCTTGGGCCCATCGCTACTTCATCCAGGCCACATCGGCTCATGAGGCTGCCATCGCTCATTAGCAGAGTCCACTGGTTGCAGTAGTGACTACGACGCCTCCTACGCCTCTGTCCCTGCTCACCAGCCCCACCTCTGCGACCGCCTCCTCCTCCTCCTCCTCTACTCCGAGCGGCCACACTCAGGGCGTTGCAACGGCCGCACAAGGAAAGAAGGGGAAGAAGCGATGCGGAAAGGGACCGCAGCAACAGCAGCACCCGGCGAGTAGTGGCAGTGGACGTTCTGTCCACTGCTACAACTATGGAGGCGCTCACCGCTACACAGAGTGTGAGCAGCCAGTTGACTGGACTCGGATCATGCGCGGCCTCCAGGCGGCGCATGCATAGCGGACTTCCTCGAGCGACACACGGACTAGGCATGCCGCGACCACGAGTGCTACAGACGCACCCGTTTCATCAGGCGGCAGCAGTGAGGTGGACCCATCGGGATCGCACGATCGCAGAGCTTTGTCAGCTGCTGGCGCTTCGTACTCAGGGAGGTGCGAGTGCGTTGTCACAGCCAAGTGGTCCCAACACAGCTTGTCTTCCTGTGTCTGTTGCTCGTGATGATGCTTGTGGTGGAGCTATGGTGGCTTACGATGAGGATGGACCTGACAGTATCGACTAGCTTGTCGAGTCACAGATCCGTCTTGTCCATCGTTGTTCCGAGTCCTCTGCTGAGCGCCCAGCAGAGGTAGAGTGTTTTGTGGCACGTTGCTCAGTGTCGGCGACTGGTCGTGAGCCGAGTGGCACCTGGATTATTGACTCTGGGGCCACTCATCACATGACCTGTCGTCGTAGTGACTTCGTTGTGCTGGGTCCCGTTGCGTCTGTTCGGTCTGTTCGCACAGGGTCTGGTCAGTCGTTGCCTGTACAGGGAGTTGGGNGTTCGATGGTCCGTCTGGCCCCTTGTACATTTCTGATGTGCTCTTTGTCCCTGCTCTTGAGCTCAGCCTGCTCTCTGTTCGTGCATGCACCAGGATGAGCCTCACTGTTGAGCACTCTGCTGACTCTGCCACAGTGACTGCTCTTGACACACGTGCCGTTGTGCTTCGTGCCTCTGTTGTTGATGACCTGTATCGTGTGTCTCATTGCACTCCCTCTGCTTCTCCTTCCCCTCCCTCTTCTGCGCGAGTGTTTGTCACTGGTGTTCTCTCCCTGGAACACCAACGCTTGTTACACCGTCGCCTCTGCCATGTGAGCTCAGACACTGTGTCCAAGCTCATTCGTACTCAGCCAGCCCTCGGTCTTGACGCGGCTTCTTTTGAGAAGCCGCCCAAGAGCGACTATATTTTTTGCTCCCAGTGTAAGATGCATCGCTGCTCTTACCCTGACTCATCCTCCCGGGCACTGCGCCCACTTGAGTTGGTTCACTCGGACCTTCTCGGCCCTCTCCCAGTCGAGTCCTTCTCTGATCGGGGTCGATACATTCTCATCCTGACTGATGACTTCACGTGGACGTGGTGGGTCTACAGCCTACGCCACAAGAGCGATGCCGCATTGGCAGTCCGCCTGTGGCTTGTGATGGCTGAGCGTCAGTCTCGTCACACTCTGCACACATTCCGTTCAGATCGTGGTGGCGAGTTCTTGGCCGGGATGGATGCCTAATTTACCGAGCACGGTATCTTTCACCAGCTCTCCGCCCCTGCTACACCACAGCAGAACGGTGTGTCTGAGCGTTGGAACCGCACCATGGAGGATGCGGTTCGTGCTATGCAGTCTGAGTGCGGTCTACCGGAGTCCTTTGCCTTTGAGGGCTTCTTCTACATGACGTGGGTCTAGAACCGCTTGTCGCATGGTCCGCTTCCAGACCATGTCACGCCGTATGAGCTGTGGTTCGGCCATTGCGCTGATCTCCGTCTCGCTCGCGTTTGGGGGTCTCTCGCTTGTGTCTGGTACACCGAGGACCAGCAGGGTTCTAAGGTCTCACCTCGGGGACGCATGTGTGCCTTCCTCGGCATCTCCCCCCGGTCGAAGGCCTGGCGGTTTTGGGACCCGGCTCGCCATCGCATTGTCGAGTTGCGAGATGCTCTCTTCTTTGAGACTCTCACCTACCGCGACTTGTCCAGCATTCTGTCCCTGGCCGTCGACCACGTTCCTACCTGTGTGGCCTCCCGGCGGATGGGGGAGACTAGTCGTGTGGATGGGTCCCGCCGGGCTTCCTCACCTGCTGAACGGTCTCCGGCTGCTGACGATCCGGCCATCGTGGCTGTGGGTCCAGTAGCCTCATTCGTACCGTCCGACACACCCGATCCTGTGCCACTTCCTTATTCCACACCGGATCCCGTGCGGGCTCCAGTTCCCTTTGACACACCTGATCCCGTACGCGCGTCAGTTCCCTCTGGCACACCTGACCCTGTGTCAGTGTCAGACCCTTCTGGCACACCCGATCCCGTACTGGTGCCAATGCCGGTCCCCTCTGGTACACCTGACTTCTTACTAGTGTCAGTCCCCTCCATCACACCCACTCCCGTGCATCCACCCATGCCTCCTACGACTCTGGCACAACAGCCTTCCCCGCAGCCTGAGGCGAGCGCTGCGTCGAGGTACTCCAGCGAGCCTTGTGGTCGCCTGCGACCATTGCCCTCTAGAGCTCAGCGGACTGCTGACCCTGTGCCCAGACGACTGACTCGTAGTTTTCAGAGTGGCGAGCCCGGCACGAAGGCCCTTGTCCTGAGTGTCCAGGCAGACTACACCGAGATTCACCCAGCATGTCATGTCGGCCACAAGTTGGTCTCTCGAGAGTTCTTGGTCGCTTGCGACGCCACAGCCGACCTTGTCACGGTCAGACCGAGCCCGGAGGCGTGTATCTTAGCCACCCGGAGCGCTCCCTCGACGATGCCTGATCCAGGCACGTTGAAGGAGGCACTCTCAGCTCACAATGAAGACTTGTGGGGTGCTACTTGTGAGGATGAGCTAAGAACCATCCGTGAGCACGGTGTCTATGAGCTTGTCGACCTCCCGCCTGGGCGGAGGGTTGTACAGGCCAAGTGGGTCTTTCGCAAGAAGGTGAAGCCTGATGGCACACTGGATCGCTACAAGGCTTGCTTGACGGCCAAGGGGTTCTTGCAGGTTGAGGGAGTGGATTTCACTGACACCTTTGCTCCGGTTGGCCGCATGACCATGGCTCGCGCTCTGTTTGGGGTTGTTGCTCACCACGATTGGGAGCTGCACCAGACGGACGTGAACAACGCGTTCCTCCATGGCACCTTAGAGGAGGAGATCTACATGGTCTAGCCACCTAGGTTCGAGGTCGGTGACTAGGTCTGGCACTTGCGCAAGGCCTTGTACGGCCTGAAACAGTCACCCAGGTGCTGGAACTTGGAGATCACTGGTACACTGACACGTGTCGATTACGTACAAAGTGACGCTGACCCGTCCTTCTTTCTCAGACGGACAGCTGATAGCTTCATTGCCATCCTGGTCTACGTGGACGACCTCCTGATCGCGTCTCCTTCCATGGAGGCCGTGAAGGAGGCCAAGGCAGTTCTCCACGCTGCCTACAAGATGAAGGACCTTGGTCCTACAGCTGTGTTTCTCCGGATGGAGATCGTGCGTGATCGCCAGCGACGGACACTCTTGTTACACCAGGCACGTTACGCCCATGTTATGAGGGAGCGGTTTGCTGACCTCTTGGGTGCAGTTCCTACAGCCTCCACCCCCATCACACCTGACGGGCAGGATGCTCTGAAGGTGGATGATCCCGCAGACCTGGGGGAGACAGTGGACGTGACCCTGTACTTGCGCCTGATCGGCTCCTGGATGTACTTGGCCACTACCACACGACCCGACATTACCTTTGCCGTCAACCTCCTTGCACAGTTTTCACANTGGAGATCACTGGTACACTGACACGTGTCGATTACGTACAAAGTGACGCTGACCCGTCCTTCTTTCTCAGACGGACAGCTGATAGCTTCATTGCCATCCTGGTCTACGTGGACGACCTCCTGATCGCGTCTCCTTCCATGGAGGCCGTGAAGGAGGCAAAGGCAGTTCTCCACGCTGCCTACAAGATGAAGGACCTTGGTCCTACAGCTGTGTTTCTCCGGATGGAGATCGTGCGTGATTGCCAGCGACGGACACTCTTGTTACACCAGGCACGTTACGCTCATGTTATGGGGGAGCGGTTTGCTGACCTCTTGGGTGCGGTTCCTACAGCCTCCACCCCCATCACACCTGACGGGCAGGATGCTCTGAAGGTGGATGATCCCGCAGACCTGGGGGAGACAGTGGACGTGACCCTGTACTTGCGCCTGATCGGCTCCTGGATGTACTTGGCCACTACCACACGACCCGACATTACCTTTGCCGTCAACCTCCTTGCACAGTTTTCACAGTGTCCTCGGGCGAGAGCCCTTCATGCTGCTGTGCGAGTGGTGCGGTACGTGGTGTCCACACCGTACCTCGGACTCTGCTTTCGACGGTAGTGTTCGATAGTAGTCGATGGCTACACAGACAGCGACTTGGCGTGGATTCCTGATGGGCGCAGCCGGACAGGCTACGTATTCCTGCTTGGTGGGACCGTTGTGTTGTGGCGCAGTGGCAAGCAGGGTTGTATCGCACATAGCTCATCAGAGGCTGAGTATGTTGCTCTGGGGGCTGGGGCTGCTGAGGCGGTGTGGCTGTAACGTCTGTTTCGTGAGTTGCGTCAGTCTGTGCCCTGCATTGTTCTGCGCTGTGACAACCAGAGTGCTCTTCCCATCACAGACAACTCTGGTGTGTTTCATGCACGCACGAAGCACATTGCTGTTGAGCATCACTTTGTGCGTCATCTTGTGGAGTGACAGGTGATCTCTGTCATCTGGGTCAGCACGGATATGTAGCGCGCTGACTTCTAGACCAAGGCGCTTGCGCGTGGAAAGTTCATGGTGGCCATTCGTTCTGTCGGGCTACACCCCTTGCCTCAGAGTGGCTGAGAGTGGGGTGTGTGAGCATGGACTGTTGTACATCTAGTTGTGCACATGTGTCAGTTCTGCACGCGTATGGACATGCGTACCATCGGGTCATGGGTGAGTGTTGTGATGTGAGATGTTTCCATCCGTTTGTACAGCTTACTGTGACCACTTGGCCGTGTCCATGCTCGTGCAGATCCCTGATGCGGACCCAGTTGGCGCCGGAGCACTGATGGTTGGTGGATTCACCCGCCAGCAGCCACCAGGCGGCTGCCATGACATCCCGGGTGCTTGTTGGGGTAGTGTGCAGTTTTTCTGCAGACGCCAGAGTTTTCTCGGTGGACAGGCTCTTGAGGCTGATTTGCATGTTTTGCATTGTCCTTCCACAGATTGATGCCGGAATTGTGCGTGTGACCAGTCATAGCGTTCGGCTCAAGATTTTGCACGTCTAGGTTCAGACGGCGCAACATTCTGACATGTGTGCGCATAGTTACGGCCAAAACAGTGGTTTTGGGCCGGTTTAAGGACAGCTCTTGGACCGCCGCATGCGACACCCACTGTGCGCCGCGGCAGGTATTTATGCCATGGACCTGTCATTTGTTATCTCTCTCTGCAAATGCTTATGAAGCATTCAGACACTTTGCCTTGTGTCCCCTAGCCAAACCCTTGCCGTTACGTGCACGACTTGTGACTGTCGTCACCGTCTGACTAGGCACTGACGCCTGGTCAACGGGAGTGTGGCTAGGAAGCTTCTNGAGTTACGGCCAAAACAGTGGTTTTGGGCCGGTTTAAGGACAGCTCTTGGACCGCCGCGTGCGACACCCACTGTGCGCCGCGGCAGGTATTTATGCCATGGACCTGTCATTTGTTATCTCTCTCTGCAAATGCTTATGAAGCATTCAGACACTTTGCCTTGTGTCCCCTGGCCAAACCCTTGCCGTTACGTGCACGACTTGTGACAATCGTCACCGTCTGACTAGGCACTGACGCCTGGTCAACGGGAGTGTGGCTAGGAAGCTTCTATGCATCTTCTCAACCCGGCCGTCACCCAAGGATCGAACCTGGCCCTGGAGCGAGGGAGCTCCGGGCGGTTTCTCACACGCTAGTACAAACCGAGCGTGTGGTCCCGAGGGATCAGCAACCCGGTACACTTCGCTAAAAGCATGCAAGTGTGTACGCAACCAGACATACCACATCCATGCATGTCAACAAGTGTATCCCCCATTTCGGCGTGTGCCATTATCACTAAACTAAGGCTCGTCACGAGAAAAATGTTGGGGCTGTGGCCATCACTCTGCAACTTGATGGGGCCACTATCACAGTGCGCCCCATGCTGCGCCACAGTCTTGCACTCAAGAGCCTTAGTCAAGATTAATCACTTG
>SZWC01020683.1:0-17129 GCA_023375785.1 Penium margaritaceum
CTGAATATCGGAGGAGTCTGCTATACTCATCAAGGTTTTTGAAATGGTTTTTTCTGGACAAAGCACCCTCAGATCTACCTGTGTAGCAGAATTTTGACCATTAGATAGATGTGAAGCTGGACAGCAAACTATGCAGGGGACCAATCGGTTGAGTGATCATGAGCTGGCCGAACTCAAGAAGTAGCTAGACGAGATGCTCGGTTGGTGATTCATTAGACATTCCACATCACCCTACATGGCACATGCACTTTTTGTGAAAAAGAAGACTAGAAAAATGCGGATGTGCATGGACTACCGAGTGTTGAACATTACCATCAAGAACCGCTACCCTCTTCTGCGAGCGGACGAACCTTTTGACAAACTCCGCGGGGTCCAAATTTTTGGCAAGATTGACCTATGCAACAGCTATTTTTATATCCGAGTATCTGATGAAGATTTCAAGAACACGGTAGTTTGTACCAGATACAAACACTTCAAGTTCACTATCATGCCATTTGGACTCACAAACGCCCCAACGACATTCATGGCCATGAACGACATCTTTCATTTGTACCTCGACGACTTCGTTCTAGTGTGTCCTTATGACATCGTGTTGTACAGCCGCACCCCTGAGGAGCACAATGGACATCCCTCAACAATTATTGATATTCTACAAAGAGTTTAAATTTTGGCAAAATTCTTGAAGTGCGACTTTGGCTCCCATTCGATCAAGGTTTTGAGCCACATCATCGGCGGCGGACGGATTGCCATGGGCCCAAAAAAGGTGGAGGAGGTCGTTCATTGGCCAAAACCTATAAATGTTAGTACATCCAAGTAATTTTGCACTTATGTAACTATTAGCGTGGATTTGTAAAGGTCTACACTTGAGTGTTAGCGCCTCTCTCCGATCTTACTAAAAAAAAATCAAGTGGAATTGGGAGGATTACAGAAAACAAGCATGCAACTGTTTAAAAAATGATTTGACCTTGACGTCATTCTTACGATTGGCGTTTGCAATGGTAGATTACATCATGGCCATTGATGCGTCCAATAGAGCCATTGGAGGCGTTCTCCTCTAAGACAGTGGCGGTTGAGAACAATCGGTCGCGTATATGTCAAGAAAGTTGTGCGGGCTAGAACTTAACTATGATGTGCATGAGAAAGAACTTCTCGCAGGCGTGCACGAGTTCAAGACATAGTGGTGCCACATGGAATACCAACGATGCATTGTCCGCAGCAACCATCACGTAGTGAAATACCTCAAGACAACCAGATTTGAGACGTCAAGAAAGTCCATGGATGGAGTTCTTGGAGTCCAGCTTTGACTACAACATTGAATACCTACCTGGATTATGTAATCCGGCAGATAGAGTATGCCGGTGACCTGATTTGATGGCTAAGATAGCATGATACTCAAAAACGAGACCCGTACCTCGCGAGGTTGTTTTCTAACGGTTACGAGGAGTTTAGGGGGTCCGACAAAACCAAAGCCTGGTTTGACGACCCCTATCGGCGACAGTGATTCACTCTCTAGGTCGCTGTTTGGCCAAACGGAGAGCTACGGAGAATGCTATTAGAGGAATGCCACCATTCTGGTGGAAACTTTGCCTAGGAAAAGACGTTCAAGAAGCTGGCAAAGTACTACTGGTTAGACAGTATGGAGTCCGACGTGTTAGCCTTCTGAAAATCGTGCGACACCTGTCATAGATGCAAATCTCGGCACATATGGCCACCTAGTCTATTCCAAGCAGAACATGTTTTGATGGACCCGTTAATTGTGATCAGGGCGGATTTTTTACAGGATTATCCACCACTCTTGAGGGGTATGAGGTCATCCTCGTAGTGGTGGAGAGGGTTTAAAAATTGTAACACATCATCTCAACGACGAGCACTATCACTACACAAGGAACAACACAGCTGTTTCTAACCCAGTTCGTACGGCTACACGGCATGCCACGTACCATTATCAGCAATAGATATGGCCACTTCACCAGTTTTTTGTGGCACAACTTGATGACACGTTGCGACAATTGGATCTAGCTATCAGCAGTGCTCCATCCTCTATCAAATGGGCAATCAGAGCAAACCAATCAGACGCTTAAACAGCTACTCCACACTTGATGCAAGCCACACGACCCCAATTGGGAACCTAAACTCTCTACAGCCAAACTCGCATACAACTCCACCACTTTCATGTGGATTATCGTTGAAGTGGTTTGCAGTAAACTGCCTTCCCTATCAGAGGGATTACAGAGTCAGAGATAAATTCTTGCGGTCGATATCCACTACAGGGACTTCTCAAGCATCTAGGGGGAAACAAGACAGACCTTCTAGAAGACTCAAGCAGCCATGAAGCAAGCGGCTGACCGCCATCGCAACGATGACGTGTTCATTGCTTCCCATCGTGTCCCCCTCAGCTCCGCAAAAATCAAACTTTGAAGACATGACTTTGTGAAGCTCAAACCTTGGTGGTTGGGATCGTTTGAGAACAAAAGGATGCAAACTCCTGACATCGCATGGCTTCACCTACCTCACAACATGGAGATCCACCATGTCCTCCTCATCAGCAAGCTCAAGCACTCCGGGAACCCGGAATGAAATTCACTGGCACAGACGTCGTACCACCACCTCGTGTATTTCATCGGACATCAATGCCTTGGAAAAAGGACCAAATATCTGGTCACATGGCACAACTGTGACACTGGACACAAGAGGTCCGAGCTTTGCGTTAACCTCCGAAACGTCAATCCTGATCGACGGCTACAACCGTTGTCACCAGCCTACGTTTGCTTATGTGCCAGGACATTGCACCCATATGGAGGGGGGGAAGTGGTACGTCCCTGACGTACACGAGTCCCTAACCTCAGCCAGTGGGAATTATGTTCTTACATTCACGGCCCATCGCGCGACGACCACATGAGTTTTCCGTCGATTGGCCGTGGGCGTTTTGGCCACCTGCCCGGGCCTCTGGTGCTTCGGTCCGGAAGGTTCTAACAACTTCGACCACTTTTCATAAAGGGTGATATAACTTTCTTCAATCATATCGATGTTTCCAATGGACTTCTTGGTGGCGCTGGATCTTTACAAAACCGCGCTTCATTATTCTGGAAGCCCCCCAACTTCTTGGTTGAGCTTCTTCATGCAGTCACACATGGTGCGACCTCCCACGCATTGTTTGGCTCGAGCACCGAGGACCCAACATATTCCTTTTTCTCATTGTTTGCATCGTATATATGTGCTCAGCTCTCTAGAAACCCGTTATCGAAGTACAGTTATAGCTGAATGCACATTATGCAACTGTCTCAATTCCTCAGACTGTCTATTGTCTCGCATCAGATCCATGTGAACCACCTACGTTGCGCTCGACGTAACATCCAACACTTTTCATGTAAGTACATTGACTCTTCTTAAAAATTCTCCAGTTTTCCAGGTACCATGAATCGCCTTCTGCAGCACACCCCATCGTTGTGAACCATCCACGATATGATCGCCATTCTGTTCAGCATAAGAGTAAAGACGTGCTTTGATCTTCTCAAATCCTCCAAATTGGATGATTGACTATATATGCATAAAATTCTTGAAAACTGTTGCCATATCCATTTTCCGCACATTAGCCACGCCATATCCAAATTTAGAACTTGTTCGCTCCTTATTAACGCTATGTCCAGTGAGCATGCCAAAAAACACGTTATATCCAAATAAATACGCTATGTCAACGCCGCATGCCATCCAGCGATAGCACGCCGACGTCGTCATACATGAAAGAAACATCACAAACCCTTATGTGGAGGGGTTTGTGACTTTTCTCATAAATGTCTGTCATGATTTTGAGAAGGGGGTCCAAAAGACCCCATGCTTTGAAAGGGAACCTGCGGGCTCTGGCTGCCGCGGGGCCTAGCAGGAGTTAGCGCCAAATAAAAGCCCAAAAATGCTAAGTTTCATTTGGGGTAGGATTTCAAGGCGGTTTACATGGATAAAAGTGTGGTTTCTACTCTGAAAAGATACACTTGAAAAAAGACAATTTTTTTCTCACACTCGATCAAGCGGCTAGCCTTTTTTTCAATTTGCGAATCCCCATTTGCGGATGTAGGGTTTTATGTTTGCGCGGGCAGGGCCCGCACAAGCATAAAGCCCCACATAGGAAACCCTAAATCCCAGAACAAAGGTTTGCGAGTTGGAAAGAACGAAGGAAAAAGGCTAATCATTTGATCGCGATTCTTGCGAGGGCAAGGGTGACACATCACTCCTCATTCCTTCGCTCGATCGGCGACTTGCGTCGCGGAACGGGCATGGCCATCGAAATGGATATTGTGTCATATTTCTCTAACTTGCTGGATATCGTGTGATTAACATTTAACCTCCAGATGTATTAGGTTTATGTTCATGCTAGCATGGTATAGCGGGAGGGCCCGTTTGGCCCTCCCTCCTCGTTGAAGCAAGGGGTGGTTGCGCACCAACCCTTGCATCAGCGAGAGCTGGCCGATGGCCAGCACTTCGCTGGCCGCCGGCCAGCTGGCTGCCGGCTGGCTGGACGGCCGGCTGGACGGCCGGCCAAGTGACTGGCCAGCCACCAGCCGGCCAGCCGCCAGCCGCTGATCGCGGCCTCAGCCTGATCAGCAGCTGAGGGGCCACGAAGGTCTCCAAGGCGAGGAATCATGGCCTCATGCCCTCGCCCACCCTCGCCCTCCTTGCAAGCGAGCAAGCGAGGACGGGGGATAGGTCGAGCGAGGTTGAGAGCAAGGAGCGATGGGAGTGCACGAGAGGAGTCGGTGCAAAATTGCCGATCGTGCCTCGCACGCGACGATTTTGTGCCGGCGCGTCAAAAATAAAACTCGAGTTTGTTTAGGATGAACTACGAGTTTTGAAACCGGAAAACTCGTAAAAATGCATGAGTTCGAGGTAAAAACCCCCGGTTTGGGTCCTAAAACTAGGGGTAAGGCTAAAAACCAAAATGGGCCTTTGGAGACGCGAAGTATTCGAGTCTCCTTGCTCTAGGTCGTTGATGAAAATTGCCCCTCAGTCCTGCGAAGGGGGTAAACCCCCTGACTTGGACTGAGAACGCCATTCTGCAAACTCCGATGACGACTTCAGAGTAGGAGCTGGAGGTTCGACCCGTTACAGTGGTATCAAAGTCAGACGACCCCCGCAACTAAGGGCTCGACGGAAACGGTGGCAGAAAAAAGAAAAAAAAAAGGTCGCCGGCAGCTACAAGATGCAGCAGAAACACCAGAAGGAACTATGTCATCTACACTTCACAGATTGAGACGTCGTAAAGTGGGTTGGAGAGTTGGAAAAGAACGCTACTTGGTGGAGCCTCTTTCCTCCAGTCTCTACTCACTTCCACATGGCTAGAAAGATTTTTGTGGGACGGTGTGGGAAGTTCCCACCTCCAAATAAAAAACCACCAAATCTTTCCCATTTTCAAGGCCCCTTCCAAAATCCTTCATCCTGAAATTGGGACAGCGCCCCTTCTCAGGCTTAAGGACTCTCACGGCCTGAGAGTATCCTAAAAAGAAGGAGGGTGACTCCTTGAAGATTTTTTACTGCTTGCCAACGCCGTCGGCTCAAGGGAGACGCTGCCCAAGAACGCAATAGGCATCATGGAGCATGAAGAGAAGACCAAGGAAGACTAGAAGACAAGAGGAAGACAAGAATTTGGAAGAAAGAGTGAAGGAATTGTTAGGATTTGTTAGAATTTGTCTTTTACACTCTTTGCTCTTGTTTTTTGAGCGGCACTAACATTCCTTGTCATTCCATTGTCTTGTAATTTTCTGTTTCGTAGATTCTAGTCACTACCATTTGCTGTGAGTCACGGCTTAGGAAGACTAGTTTAAAAATCCACGCCCTTGAGCCGACGTGGCAGCCTAGGAAAATAGAAAGTAAATTTATAATTGCCTTACCGATCGTGAGAGCAAGATTTTAGGAGGCGAGTCCTCCTCAAAGTTGTGGGGTGATCCTCACACCGATCTTCACGTACAAATTGCAAAAGCGACAAGATGACAAGTGCCGGACCGTCCAAGACCAACAAGGGCAAGGTGATGACGACCTCACCACATGCCCTTGGCGGACCTTGGGAGTCGCTGTCGCAAGCATGGTTGCCAAACCAAAGACAACCGTGCTGCCAAAGGCAACCAGCGCAAACCCCGGCGACACCGAGAAGCGTGCGGAAGCTGAAAAAATGCTTGACGAGTACGTCAACGCGCACGTGGGTGACCCCCACATGACGGATAACGCGCCCGAGGAGGACCACCCGGGCGTGGACCCCGACGAAGAGCACGACGCCAACGATAGTGAAGGCCATGAGGATCTCGATCATTGCCATCATCGTGCGGTAAACTCGAGTCGTTTGCTCGAGAAGGGCAAGGCGCTCACTGCATTACCCAAAGCTGCCGACAGCAGCAAGGCTGCCGAGAGCAGCAAAGGCGCCAAAAACAGCCATGCAGGAAGTTCCCACGAGAACGAGCCGGATGACGTCGTCACGAAGGCAATTTGGGATGACCACTGCAGGTTTGCTGAGTTTGCTGCTGAGACGGCGGGCCGACTCAAGATCACTACCGAAAGTGGAGGTACGGCACTACTCAGAGGAGTGGGGGCGGACCCCTCTTCCTACGATGTGGCCGCAATGGGGCAGGACAGCGTCCACTCAAGCGTCGACACTAACGACAGTCTCCTCCGAAAGGTGGGACTCCTTGAAGGCCTGTACGCGAACCGTTCCCTCCTGCATTGGGTAAAGGTGCACAGACAACGCGAGGCCCTGGAGGCTATCGTCGATGCTCTAACGACATCAGAGTTCAAGTTTGCGTTCGCCACCCTGCTCGCACACGTTGCATAGAACATCACAGATCTCGACCGTGATCGCCAGCTGTAGCGCCTGGCCGCCCATGAGGCAAGCCACCAGTGCAACGACCTTGATAAGGTGTTGTAGAGCGTGACCCAAGTGCGGATGCAGCAGCAAGCGTAGCACACCGCAGCTTCATATGCCACTATCTGTGGCAGCGACGACTTGCCTACCTTGACGACTCCGGTACCAATCATGAACACGTCCTTCCTCCAAAGTGTGGAGATCTTCTGCAAGGGCATGAAGCTGACCGACTGAATGAACTGCATGGATCACATCCTACGCGTCCACAAGGCTCCACTCAATCAGTGGGGCGACCTTGCCATGATGTGGCTTGAAGACAAGCTCTTCAAGTACGTGGTCAAGGAGTGGAGTGTGCAGAGGCCTCATCCTGAGTGGCAGCCCATGCCGTGGGAAGCCTTCTGCGCAATCATGCGTAAGAAGTGTACCCAGCGTAAGGAGGCGTAGCGCGCCTTCCACAAGATCGAGGACTTCAAGCAACTGGGTAACTCACTTGAGGCCTACATGAGTGAGTTTACCACGCTTGTGGAGGAAGCCGAAGGAGACGGCACCCAGACCTTCAAGTACCCAGAGTGCTTGCTGTTGGAGTACTTGTGCGATGGTCTTGCCAGTGAGAAGCTGAAGGACAAGACGGCCACGATCGCAACGGGCCAAGCTTGGACAAGCTGGAGGGCGTTGCGAGACTACATGAGCGAAGTGTATTTGGTGAATCCAAATCAATACTCAGATGGACGGCCGAACGTGCGTGCACACCAAAGCCGCGATGCACGCATGGATGCTGCAGGGGCTGGAGGGACAGGCGAGTAGCGGGGTGGGGTCAAGGGCAAGCAGCCTACAAACCCATCAGCCAAGAAGACTGGTGGGAACAAGCCCCCCAACCACAAGCGTGGCCGCAACAATGAAGAGCTACACGTGGCACGCGAGCGTCATAACACAGCCTTCTGCGAGGGACTGTGCCACAATTGTATGCAGCCTGGACAATTCAAGGCTCAGTGCCTTGAGGCTGCTGGTGGTGGAAAAGAGGCCGCGGAATCAGTCGCAACAGCAGAACCTCGTGGGGAGGGTGCAGCAGGAGGCCGCGTACAAGGCCGTGGATAGGGTCCCGGTCGCGGCGATGGGCCCGGCCGTCGTAACGGACAAGGCCGTGGGGCGGGTTTTCCTCACCCCTGAATGACGTTAGTGGAGACCACTCATGTCTAAAACTGGATCACAAGTGTAGGTTCATGTTTTCAAACGAGGATGTTAAACAATTTGAGTTTTTGATGAGTTCAAATTTCTCTGTTGTTTTCTCCCCTTTCATTGAACCTCATTTTGCACTTGCTGATCGACATTGCCCACTGAATTTTGCATCACCGGACAAGTTGCATGACCAAACTTGCTTAGTGGTGGCGACACCGACCACTATGTAAGACTTGTGTAACGTCGTGATTGAAGCAAACGCCATCAAAGAGATGAGTTTAACTATGTTCGCGATACCTTTAATCGACGATTTTGACCCAGTGAAATTTAAAGATTAAAAGGTGCTAACCAAATTCACAAGTACCCACAAGATGTGGACTCAAGTAGGTGAATCATGGGAGCTGCAACATCCGCCGTCTAGATTCCGTGTTTATCACAAACTCGGCTTGTCATCGTTGAGCCTGTTTATTGGGAAGAGTGGAGGCAACATGACTATAAAGATCAAAGGACACCTAGCTGGTGCTCTCATGAACGTACTTGCTGACACTGAAGGAGATGAATCCTTTGTTAGTCTTGGCTTTACCCGACAGGTTGGCTTAAAGTATGAACCATCGAATGGCACAATTTTTGTCGGTGACAACCGTACAATACCTGTGATTGGTACTTGTAAAGAAAAAAAATGTATTCAAGTGTATACAAAGAGTATCACGTTGAAGGTACTCAACCTTCTTGACCCATTTGACGTGGTACTAGGAGATCCTTGGCTCCATGAAAACAATGCTCTAATGTGCTTTGAATCAAAGCGTTTGATCCTCCAAAAAGGAAAACGTCACTTTACGCTAATTCCGGGTACGGAATTATCACCAACCTGACTCGAAGTCCATGTCAGCTTGTCTGCGATGCGGGTCAAGAGACGTATTTCACAAGGTTGTCAATACTTCTTGACTTAGCTGCAGAAAGTGGAGGACAACGTGAAGGAAGGCACGCCACAAGAGATCAAATCTTTATTGGCAGAGTTCTCAGATGTATTCTAAGACCCACCGGCTGGGCTTCCACCAGAAAGATATAAGGGCGACACGATTCCACTGTAACCAGAGGTGACTCCTCCGTTCAGACCCATGTAGTGCCTTACTCCAGCACTAAGGCAAGAGGCCGAACGTCAAATCAAAGAGTACCTTGGAAAATGATGGATCGAGCCAAGTAGCTCGCCGTACGATACGCCGATCATCTTTGTTAACAAAAAGGATGGTGGTTTACGCATCTGCGTGGATTACCGGACGTTGAACAAGTTGACAGTGAAAAATTGATTCCCCTTGCTGTGGATTGAGGGCCTTTTTGACCAACTCCAAGGGAAAAATACTTTTGTCCTTGGATTTGTCCTAAGGGTGCCATCAAACCCGCATCACGGAAGATGATGTGTCCAAAACCGTGTTTTGAACGCACACCGGACACTATCAGTTACGAGTGTTATGCTTCGGGCTTACAAATGTCTCACCAACCTTCCAAGAAGAAATGAATCGAACATTTACCAAGAAATTTGATCAGTTTGTCTTGGTTTACCTCAACGACATCCTGGTTTTCTCCAAATCAATGGAAGAGCACATAGAACATCTGTGTGAAGTCCTTGCAATACTTCGGGAATAGAAGTACTATGCAAAATTGAGCAAGTGCAAGTTTGCACAAGATGAGCTCGAATACCTTGGACACATCGTCGGCAAGGACGGCATCCGTGTCGACCCATAAAAGATCCAAGTCGTTGTACATTAGCCACGCCCGGAAAATGTTGGGCAGATTCGGTCTTTTCTCAGCCTTGAAAACTACTTCCCATGGCTTATGCAAGGGTATTCAACCCTAGTAGCACCGCTAACCAGGCTCACGCGAAAAGACGTGCACTGGGAATGGAAATCTAATTACGAGAATGTTTTTCTTAAAGTCAAAGAGCTTCTATGCACAGTGTCCTTCCTAGCTCTTCTGGATTCATCGTAACCCTGGGAGGTTCAATGTGAACCGTCGGTAGTAGGACTCAAAGCCGTCCTCTTGCAGAACATTCATCCAATTGCGTATGAGAGCTAGAAGCTCATCCCCTCAGAAACACGGTAAACGACTAGGGATCATGAGCTCCTCGCGAGATGTGGCATTGCTACCTTGATGGTGCTGAGGGGGGTGTGATGGTCGTGAACGACCATAACCCATTGGTGTTTTTTTCTAAACGCAACCGAACCTGTCAAGACGACAGTTGCGTTGGAGCGAACACCTAAGCTGATCCTCATTCACATGGGAATATCGGCCAGGACGCATCAATCTGGCTGATCCACTAAGCCGACAGCCTGTGGAAATTCAAGCAACCACCGAGGTCGGTGGGTGTTTTATGGCCATTGCAACAACAACAGTAGAAACACCAGATCCCCCTGTACCTTTACGGCAACCACCACAAGAGATTATCCGTTACAATGGTTTTGTAAACAGGATCTGGATGGGATACTGTGTGGATTCTTGGTTTCAAGACTCTCAAAACTAGGAAAACTATGGATTGGTGAGGGTCGAAGGAATCTTCTGGCACGGAGAACAAGTTGTTGTGCCAAAATCATGAGACCTTCATGTAAAGATTATCTCCCAGTTCCTAGACCCGCCGGTCGTAGGTCATGTGGGGCCTCAAAAAATTGGACAGGCACTCTCGGACCACTATTGGTGGCCAAGATGGAGTGTCAATGTCCGTAAGTATTGCATGACATGCGACCCATGTCATTGGAATAAGGCTAGTAACAAGAAGCCTACTCAAATCCTTCAATAGGTTCCCATTCCTAGGACTCCATAAGAGTGCGTCCGCGTGGACTTCATTAGTGGTCTTCCGGACACGACTCGTGGCCAGGATGGAACACTAGTGGTTTTAGATCTTCTGACGAAGGTAACACACTTCATTCCTACCACCACTGACGTGAAGGCAGAGGAGACCGCTTGTCTCTTCTTTGAGGGTGTCGTAAAATACCACGGCTTGCCGTTGCGTACTATCTCCAATCGAGATAAAAAAACTGCTAGTAAGTTCAGGTAAAAGATGCACGAGTACTTCGATAGTGAGTCGCAAATATCGACAGCATTTTACCCTCAAACTGACAGACATATAGAGTGCATGAACCGCACTCTGGAACAAATGATCCGCATGTACGTGGACCTTGCCATGCTTGAATGGGACACATTCCTATTACCAGTAGAGTTTTTGGTGAATAACTCGGTGAACGAGTCTACACAATTCATACCGTTTGTGTTGAACTATGGTCGATATCCAGTGGTGCCCTCTTCATTGGTGAAAATTGGGAGTCTAGGAGGACAGGTTCCTTTTGCTCAATCCTTTACCGAGCGCATAGACTACTTGTTACACGAGGCCAAGGGTCACCTTCAAGTTGCTCGGCAACGACAAAAGGCATATACCAAAAAACGCTGCCATGAGGTCTCATTTGACATTGGTGACAAAGTGTTGCTTAGCATTGAGAATCTTTGGCTAAAGTTTTCAGGAGCACAAGAACCTCTACTGAAGTGGATTAGGTCGTTTTGCATCATTGGCACGCACTAGGCCAGTTGCATACCGATTGCTGCTTGCACCGAGTATGAAGATACATGACCTGTTTCATGTGTTCCTATTAGTTTCATACACGGTAGAGGGAACCGTTCAGCTGCCACAGGCAGCCCTTGCTGGCCGATACGAGGTTCTTCACCTACTCCAGCACCGAGAGCGTAGTCTACGGTCGTGGGTTGTTCGGGAATACCTCGTTCATTGGGCTGGGTGTGGACCTGAACATAACTCATGGGAGCCCGAATCTCGGTTGCCTACAAGGGTGGTCAACGAGTATTGGAGTGAGCTGGAAGCTTGTACGGATCGACGCGTGTCAAGGGGCACCACCTAAATGTGGAAAAACTGAACAATATCCCTGCAGGGCGGCATTCATGGACTGCAACAATAAGAGGTTGGGGACGTCCAACATGGTTGTCGCGCGGACGCTCTAGCCTAAAGGGGGGAGGCCGCTAGCCGTGCAGATCGACAAGCTGTAGGTTAGATCCAAGTGCCATGCACGTGTTCAAGTTTAGCTGGTCATTGAAATTGTTAATTTTTTTTCACAACGTTGATAACTCACTAACTGATAACCTTACTTGTTGTTCATGAACCAAGATGGTTCATAACAAGTGGGGAGGAATGTAGCGGGAGGGCCGGTTCGGCCCTCCCTCCTCGCTGAAGCAAGGGGTGGTTGTGCACCACCCCACGCGTCAGTGAGGGCTGGCCGACGGCCAGCACTTCGCTGGCAGCCGGCCATCTGGCTGCCGGCCGGCTGGACGGCAGGCGGCTGGCCAAGTGACCGGCCGACCACCAGCCGGCCAGCCGCCAGCCGCCGATCGTGGCCTCAGCCTGATCGGCGGCTGAGGGGCCACAAAGGCCTTAAGGGTGAGGCCTCGTGGCCTTGTGCCCTCGCCCCCCCCCCCTTGCCCTCCTTGCAAGCGAGCAAGCAAGGATGGGGGATAGGTGGAGCGAGGTTGAGAGTGAGGAGCGAGGGGAGTGCACGAGAGGAATCTGTGCAAAATCACCAATCATGCCTTGCACGCGAAGATTTTGCACCAACGCGTCAAAAACAAAAACAAAGTTTGTTTAGGAAGAACCACAAGTTTAAAAACCGGAAAACTTGTGCGAACGCACGAGTTCAAGGTAAAAACCCCGTGTTTGGGTCCCAAAACCAGGGGTAAGGCTAGAAACAGAAATGGGCCTCCAGAGACTTGAAACATTCGAGTCTCCCTGGTCTGGGTTGTTGATGACGATTGCCCCTTAGTCCTACAAAGGGGGTAAACCTCTGAAACGGACAGAGAACGCCATTCTATGAACTCCAACAATAATTTTAGAGCAGGAGCTAGAGACTCGACCTGTAACACATGGATATATTATCTAATATGCCCCCTCCCAATTCTTGGTGGATTTCTTGAATGTACTTTTTCTCATGTCCCAAATGATCTTATGCTCTTCAAGTTCTACTTGTGAACCACCTTTTAGTCGCCCACATGAAAAACAAGTTGGGGAGAGGTGTGGGTGAACTTAATGGTTTGGGTACATGTACAAATTACCCACAAAATTCAAATGTGTGCATGCCTAACCCGATGTTTGGAAGAATAAAACTACCTTACCTGATGTTTGGAAGAATAAGGCTCCCCTAGCTGGAGATCCAAAAATAAGACTCCCCTTCTCGGGAACAGTTAGAAAAAATGCATGTTGATGCTGCATGCAATGCAGCGTCAACATGCTGATATCAAGATTTTTTTAACATTAAAAAACCCTTCTTTCAAGCTTTTCTTTTAATTTTCAAGCGAGGTTTTGTGTGTGGTTCGCATGGGGGGTCCGAAACTCCACAGGCGTTGAAAGGGAACCTATTAGGCCTTGGTACCGTGGGGTCAGTAGGAGCCTACGCAAAACTAAAGCCTTTAAACCCCGAATGTCATTTGGACTATGTTTTGAATACGTTGTGCATGTACAAAACAGGGGTTTGCGTATTGAAAAACAATAACACAATGAGCGTTCGCGCTCGATCTAAAAAACGAGCATTTTCGCTCGACCGCGATCAAGCGATGACCAATTTTTTAAAAAACATTCAACACGCAAATGCTTTGGTTCTATGTTTTGCGCAGGCGGAGCTCGCACAAAACATAGAAGACCCTAAACCAAACCAGGGGGTTTGTGTGTTGAAAAAGAAGAACAAGAGGTCATCCCTCGATCGCGATTCTCACGTGGGGGAAAAATTGTGAGGGGGTCGACATTCCCACCTGACTTCGCTCGATCAATGGCGCATGCCGCCGATGGAGCATGGTGAAGCGAGTGGGCAGGGTTGTCCTGTTGTTTGAGACACCGGGCAGGACGTTTATGAAAATTTTCACCTGGTAGGGCATCACCAACCCCATCGCGGGTTGGGTAGAAGGGTGATTATGTCCAAAGGGTTTTCCATAGGAACCGAGCGCCTAGATACCCACCATGTCCACATTTTTAGCTGGCATTCCCACACCTACTAAATAAGGAACAACATACCCAGTACGGACCAAACTTACCTTGCTATATCCACAGGTCAAAAAAAAGAAACGACACATCCACAAATAAAGCTATGTCGTCGCAACCTGAAATGCAGCGTCGAAATGCTGACATCATTACGCTCCTCAAACAATGACAAGTCCCTCTTTTGAGGTATTTGTGATTGTTTGAGGGAGGGGTTTATGTGGGGTTTGCGTGGGGAGTCCGAGAAACCCCATGAGTTGAAAGGGAATGTGCTGGGCCCTACTACCATGGGACCCAGCAGTTGCCCGCGCAAAAAAGAAAACCCTCAACCGCAAATTTGAAAAGATGTTGTGTTTGAAAGTCTGATTTCTGCAAACCAGGGGTGGTTTTGTACCATGAAAAAAGAGTCCAAATTTTGAAATGGGCATTTTTGCTTGATCGCCATGGAGCGATGACATTGTTTTTTTATTTATGAAGCAAAAACCACCTATTACAGTGTAACTCGCGCAAAAAATACAAAACCCTGAACGTAATAGGGTGTCACATACCAGATGTATACGAGTCCCTAAACCTCTTGAATGGGTATTTCTGTTATTGATCATACAGCCCATTGCGTCGTGAGGACCGGGATATTCACTCCAACGACCAAGGGCAAACTGGCCTGCTATCCCGCCCCCAGTGGATATTCTCGAACCTTCTGACAGCTTCGACCATTCTCGTGAACCTACGAAGAGAAGTGTGACGACCTTTTGGTCGACTTCTCAACGACTCCCGACAAATCCGGATTTATAAAGATACATCGGGCATCTTCACCGTCGATTCTCGAAGACCCCCAACTTCTCGGCAGACCTTCTCAAATCCAACCACACACAACAAAACTCCGCACGCGTCACTCGACATCCAACCCAACGACCTCGATTATGCTTCATTTGTAACTCGTCACTTGTATGTATATGTTCCATCGTTTCAACACTTGTCATCGAAGTACATTTACCGCTAATTATAAACTACTCAACTGTCCCAAATTCTAAATAATGTTTTGCCTCACAAAATCCACTTGTTCACTATCTACGCTCGTTTGACGTAACACTTGCTATCAAAGCACAGCGGTACTAGAGAAGCATCTAACTACTTCACCCATCCAGAGGACTACCTCGTAGAGGCCTTCAGCGCATTTTTCACGTCAAGACTTTGCACACTTCGCGACTACGACGTGATGCAAGCGAGTGCAATTGACGACCAGCAGCGGGACTTTGGCGACAACTTCAGCGATGGAGGAGCAAAACATGCTGATGCACGCGAACCCCGAAGCGACAACGAACGCTGTTGTGGCAGGCTTCGCGGTAGCTGGAACTACCCCTACAGCTTCGGCGACCAACCCGATTATAGACCCAATGGCAATGAACCAGCCGCCCCTTGTTGAAATAGTGTGCACCTTGTCCACTGCCTAGCTGGCTAGCTACACATACAGACAAGGCACGCACTGCTCTATGGAGTATGTCCCCTTGGTCTGTTCTGAGATGGGCCAGGAATGCACTGCCCATAATGGGTATGTTCCCTGTGGCTCATCATAGGAACCATACCTTTTTGGCTTGGTTGATTAGGCACCGGAGTCTCAAACCGGAGGTCGCGGGTTCAAACCCCGTGACGGCCGCAATTTTCTTTGTGGCCAAAACTGGGACAGGAAGCTTCTAGGAAGCTTACTAGAGCCTACCTTGAGGATGATACTTGGCGGTCTAAGGACGCGCCAAGTAGGAATGTAGGATGAGGTTGGCTCCAGTGGAGCCACTACAAGCAGAAGCTTTAGCAAAGCTCTGCAAGTATAAAAGCCTGTACCTTGCACGCATCCATTTACAGTTCTTGCCTTTGAGACTCCTCACAGAGTGTCCAACCAAAGGTAGACACTAAAGACCAACATGTGGACTTCCTGAGGTTGCAAACCAAACGAACCTAAAGTGTGGATCCCTCGTTCGAGGGTGATATGTTATCTTGGTTGCAATACCAAGAGCGGTTGGCGGCCTCCCATGTCGGGACCCGTTTTCTAGACCGTTGCTATCCGGCGCATTCACAAAGGGTTATGGGCCCACAATTCTGGTTCTAAGGCACGCTTCCAAGACCGACTAGCGCGTGGTCTTGCAGGGCGCACAGGTACAACAGGGACACGACCATCGGACGGCTCCATCTGCTCCATCGGCTCCATCGGCTTCTTCAGGTAGGGTGCGCGCACGTGGCGGACTAGGGGACGAGGAATCGCTCTGTCCATGTTGGACAAGACCCTCGAGCCCCAACGGGATTAAGCTCTACCCCTTTTTTAGAAGGTTGTACGACCCCGAGTCCGTTCTCTCACGATGGCACCATCGCGTTAGGCGATCATCGGCGGGAGGGGTATGCAACGGAACCAACTGCACCTTTGACAACGGTCGCAGTCAGCAGCCTCATCAGCCTCATCAGCCTCAACAAAGCAGAGTAGAAGCGAAGCAGAAAAGACGAGCAACCGCAAGAAATGGCGGATCCGACACCAGCCCGCCTTGGGGCGGGTATGTCCAAATTCACGGGGACAGGTTTTCCCTTGTGGAAATGGCAGTTTGAGATTGTCATGAACGTGCATGGCTACCTTGACATCCTAAAAGGGACCGAGATAGCACCAGCCGATGCGACCGTGACGTCGCATGCGGCTGACCTTGCAGCATGGACGATGAAGAACAACATGGCTCTCGCCATTCTTGTGACGTCCATCAACGAGACTCAACACTCCCACATCACAGGATGCACATTGGCTGTCGAGGCCTACGCAAAACTCGCACGCGTGCATCAATCGAATGCCCTAGCAAACCGACTCTTCATCTTCCAATGGTTGATGTCAATGAGGGTGAGCGAAGGAGAATCGATACCCTCATTTTTGCAGTCGTTCGACAACGTGCTGCAAGAGGTCCAGCAAATGGAATGGAGTCTCGACTCCAACATGCGTGCCATGATCCTTCTAATGGCGCTGCCGGAAAGCTGGGGGTCCTTGATCACCGTATTTGGCGGTTGGAAGGAGGCAGATCTGACGTACGAGGCTGTCGCCGAACACGTCCGCAACGAGTCCATGCGACG
>SZWC01020683.1:21081-31948 GCA_023375785.1 Penium margaritaceum
TAAAGACCAACATGCGGACTTCGTGAGGTTGCAAACCAAACGAACCTAAAGTGTGGATCCCTCGTTCGAGGGTGATATGTTATCTTGGTTGCAATACCAAGAGCGGTTGGCGGCCTCCCATGTTGGGACCCGTTTTCTAGACCGTTGCTATCTGGCGCATTGACACCCCTACCAACAGCTTGAACGACAATAGCAAGGACAACAGATGGCACTTGACAACAAGAGCATATCAACAAGGAACTGGCGAACAGGATCTCCGCACTTGAGGGAATAAAAAATCACCTATTCCAACAACTTAACGTCGCAAATGGAGGCTCTTCAAAACGCAATTGCGCGTGAAGCGGTGTTCATCGAGAGAAATGCTCAACTCTTGAGCGAATCCAATATTTTTCGGGCTCCACCAGAACCGTTCGATCCTACAAACTCAAAAGGACCAACGGTTTGGATGCGGCTCACGAGCTTGGAGGTGCACTTCACCGCTGCTATGGTTAAGGAAAATCAAAAGAAAATTGACCTCGCGGCCGCGCTTTTGCGTGGCACGTTGTTAAGTTGGTGGTCAAATCTAAAAACCATCCAACACCAGCAAAAGAACGGCGAAACATCATCAATGGCTCACGATGCCTGTCTCACATCACTGACCGCAGGCGTTCTACCCTTGGAGTAGATCAACCAGCAACGGCAAGACGCACTAACACCACCAACCGAATGGAATGAATTCTGACGCGTGATGCTCGCACGCTTTGCACGACTGAACAAAAAATCTGGCGCACGGTACAAACTCCAGCGTCTATGTCAGTAGTCCAGCGTGGTGGAGTACACGAGGAGATTTCGCGAGATCATCTACAGAGCAGACATCATCCCCGACAAAATGTGTTTCACTGCAACATTGGTCTCTGGCGAGATATCCGGAGAGCAATTGCCATTTTCGGCATCTAGAATGACTTTCCATGGATGATCGCCATAGTAGAAAGGATCGATAGTGCCAACTACAATGGGATCCAGAAATCCTATGGCTGGCGACCTCCTAACCACAATTATTGTGGAAATACAAAGAACAAGTTAGCGGACTGCTTGACTCCGATGGGAGTAGATGCTGTCGAGAAGACAAACACGCAAACCTGCAACAATTGCGAAAAAGTCGAGCACATCGATCGCAACTGCCGGCGCATGCAACAGGCCAAAAAGGGGGGAGGAAGTCACAGAAAAGGTGTCCGGAAACAGCAAAGGACAGGAGTAGGAGGCGTAACTCTTGTCCATGAGGAATGATCTGCGCCGAACGATCACCCATCTTGATGGCCCACATCACTGTAGAGGGTTTCTAAGATTGCAACATTTGCCGAGGGATACGAGGATGACCAACTGGCAATACTGCTAAAATTTCAGCCTCGAGGATGCAAAAGTCGCAGAACTGTGCCGACACTCTTGGATAAAGGAGTTTCACACAACTTCGTAAGCAACGACATGGTTCACAAGCTGGGTTTGCAAACCAAACCAGGGTTTGAAGGAAAAACCGTCAACGAGAGACTACTGATACGGAGACTCCGGGAACCACTACGACTACAAGTGGGACATCTTCCGGATAGAACACTCCCTAGGTCTTGTCCAATGAGCGATCATAAAACCATCCTCGGATGAGATTTCATATACCGACACATTCCGCAGGTTGACCGGAACAATGGCAAAATCTACGTGGAGATCAACGGCACCAAATGACAACTTCCGCATGCGGGATGGAAGCCGATTGCTGAAGTAGCAAAGGTGGAAGCAGCACAGGTAGTCGCGGAAGCCGAGAAGCAACAACAAGTGCAGCCAACACTGCTCAACGTGGCCAAGCACTGCATACGGCGAGGGGCTCATGCAAGGATCATACATCTCGAGCCAATGGGAGAAGCGGAAGTGGCAGCAACTGACTCATCATCGGCCTCATCAGCCTCGACAAAGTTTGCAATGGTACCAGAAGAGTTCGCACCACTCATCAAGGAGTTTGCAAATGTCTTCCTTGACAAACTCTCCAAAACCTTACCTCCTCAGCGAGACATCAACCAACGCATCAATCTGAAGTCTGGCAGCAGACCTACCATCCGAGGGGCATATCAGATGAGCAATCACGAGCTGACCAAGCTGAAAAAGCAGCTCAACGAGATGCTCGGTCAGGGGTTCATCCGCCCTTCCACGTTACCGTATGCCGCACCACTACTAATTTTGAAAATGCAAACTGGCAAAACACGGATATGTGAAGATTATCAAGCGTTGAACAACGCTACAATCAAGAACCGCTACCCTCTCTCTATAGCCGACGAAGTTTTTGACCGACTCCGAGGAGCCCGAATTTTCAGCAAAATGGACTTGTTGGTTTTTGCACATCTCTCATTGTGCTCTACTGTGTCCTCCCGGCTTGGGTACATTGGCGTGCAGATGACTGACGGCAAGACTCCACGCTGCTGGAGTGTCGTTCGGTGAAGCCGACGCTCACTGAGGCCTACTCGCGGTTCGCAGGAACCTCCTCCCTTCGGTGTGCGTCCGACCTCCTCCCTGCGACGTGCTCACCTCCATCGGCAGGCCTCCTCGACGGTCCGGCCGCCGGCAGTCACTGCCACCACAGATGCTGTCTGCATGAACCCAGCGCTAATTGTGACTGTGCAATTGCGTTTGCACCATCATGCTTTGCCTAGGGTCCATGTCTCTTGCTGCGTGGCACTGTTTGACATCATGGATTGTCGTAGGCACTGCCTGGGTTCGGGCAGCCATAACTCTTTACTGCTAATTTTCTAGCTGATTCTGACCAGATGACTGCGTTTGCAGCGTTGGTATAATGGTATGGTCTAGTTTTCAGGCAAAACGGATGACGCCCGGGTTTTGGGCTGTCGGGCGTCTAGTAGGGCTGATCGAGAAAACCCAGCCTGCCAGAAAATAGCTCTAGGACTATTTTCTGATTGGTTGGTTAGCTGTGCAACAAGTTCTACACTCGTGAGGGGGAGCTAGAACTCGGAGGGGTCTCCCATCGTTGCTCATTCTTCACTCCTAATCAGTTACTCCCACTTTTCAGCTGCTTTCTGGCGCT
The DNA here is from genome assembly GCA_023375785.1 of Penium margaritaceum. Classification (NCBI taxonomy): domain Eukaryota; kingdom Viridiplantae; phylum Streptophyta; class Zygnematophyceae; order Desmidiales; family Peniaceae; genus Penium; species Penium margaritaceum. The sequence continues at coordinate 24,143 of SZWC01020683.1, forward strand.
AACACTGGCACGCGCATTTCGGAGTAACAAACTCAGAGCTTCCAGACTTCGACTCTAGAGTAGCAGACTGAAGGGATAGTAGACTTAAGCAACCAGCGTGGAAGCCTGCACATTGCATCAACAACGCTGCTGCCCAAACCTGCTGCCTAGTTTTTCGTTTTGGTATCAGAGCCAAAGTGTAGCAGCAGTAGCAGACGACTTGCATATAGGTGCCTGAGTACCCCGGCGGACCCCCCATACGCGCTAGTGCAAGGGAAATGCTGCCGGATTTTTTCCGACAGCATTGAACTGCCTGGTGGCAGCGTCAGAATTTTTCCCATAGCCACTGGGCCCAGGGAAATGCTGTCGGAATTTTTCTGGCAGCACTGACCCCCCCACTAGACTCGAGGAGGTGAGCGGCAGGCCACGTCAGGCGCTTGTTGGCAACGACGCACGTGGCGACGTCCTCCAAGTGGATTGGCTGGCCATAGCAGCCCGCAGCAGTAGTAGCAGCTTGCAGCAGCAGCAAGCAGTGGCGGCAGTAGCGAGTAGCAGTGGTGCGCAGAAGCAGCCCGCAGCAGCAGCAGCCGCGAGTAGCAGTAGCAGCAACAGTAGCAGTAGCAACAGCAGCGAGCAGCAGCAACAGCGAACAGTAGTAATACCAGCAAGCAGCAACAACAACGAGCAGCAGCAACAACAGCTGTAGCTGCCCACAGCCCATTGTTCGCAGCGAGGAGCGAGCTGCTCACAACAAGCTTGCTGCTCATAGCGAGCAGCAAGCAGTCAGTAGCGATCAGCGAGCTCGCTGCTCGCGGCTCGCTGCTTGCGGCTCGCTGCTCGCAGCTCACTGCTCGTAGCGAGCAGTGAGCTTGCTGTGACGAGAAAACAAAATGAAGGAGAAAAGAAATCCCCCACCCACCAATAGCATTGTTGTGGCTCCCGCCACCACCACAGCCATTGCAGCAGCCGTAGCAGCCGCAACAGCACGCAGCAGCTCAGCAGTAGTAGTACCTTAGCAGTAGCAGCAGCTGTAGCAGCAACAACAGTTGTATTGGCAGTAGTAGCAGCAGTAGCAGCAACAACAATTGCAGTAGTAGCAGCAGCATCTGCAATGGCTATAGCCGCTGCAGCTGCACCAACAACCGTAGCACCAATAGGATCAATAGCAATCGCAGCAGCTGCTGCAATAGTAGATCAGCAGCAGCGGCAGCAGCAGTAGCAGCAATAGTGGCTACAACCGCATAGCAACGGCTCCAACAACGATCATTGTTGACATCAGCAGCCTTCCGCTGACGTCACTACTAACATCACTGCTGAAATCATCAACAAAAAAAACAAGAGAAAGGGGAGAGGGAACTCCATAGCAGCAGTAGGAGCAGATAACGCAAGCAGTAGCTGCTGATGTTAGCCGTCCCTGGCTGACGTCACTACAGTCATCAGCAGCACACAAATAAAAAAGGAAAGAAAACGAGAGAAAGGGATACCAACATCATGGCCAACAACCCCACTAGGGAGGGATCCTCCTCTGTTGGGGGGACCCCAAGGGAGGGTACCCCTTGCCCTTTTCTTGCAACAGTAACAGCAGCTGCATCAACAGTAGCAGCAGCAGTAGCAGCAGCAACACTATCAACAAGAGCAGCAGTAGCAACAACAGCGGTAGCAGCAGTTGCAGCAGCAGTAGCAGCAGTCCACAGGCTGCGTCGCTGACGTCTCCGACCCCCTAGCCGCCATTCAACAATAGCTTGCCGCTATGACGCAGCAGCTTGGAGCACCGAAGCCGTCAGCCTCTCAGACTCACACCAGTAGCCCGCCGCCTTTCATCTCTCTTGGGCACACAAGGCCTATTGTGTCTGCTACTATGCATTACCTTGCGCAGCTGCAGACTCAACGCCTGCAACAAATTGTGACCTCAGTCCCTAGCCCCACTCTGGGCGCCGGCCGTAGGCCCAAGGACTTTGAGATGCCAACCCCGCCACTCCAGGTTGGCGAGTAGTTCCAGAGCTGGGAGTTCAGCTTCCGCATCTGGGCGCAGGGTGAGGGCTTGTGGGCATACTACACCCTTCCGTACGACTCCACCCAGGCCGACCAGTTGTATGATGCTGGTCACGTCGCACGCGCCCTCGTCCCCGTCGCTCCTCCGGCATCACGCCTAGCCCTAAAGCCCTTCCTCGGCGACTTCACCTCTGGCGAGACACCAGACCCTGCTGCCGCGTGGCATGTTCTCACTCGTCCCCATCTTCTATCCAACGAGACTGAGACCAGCCGTCTGCTGCGAGAGTTCAAATCCCTACACATGGGGGAGACCGAGACAGTCACCGCCTACTGGCAGTGGGCTGAAGACATCCTCCGTCGCCTCGGCACCTCTACCCTACCCCCTATCGCCGTGCTCCTCACCATCAAGCTTTGTGCCACCCGTGCGTACGCGGATGTCTTCGTCCACTACTCCCAGGAGGTCCTCTCTACCATGGTATCCCGGGACACCCTCATGCCTTGGGTATACAATCTCTTCCTCAGGATTGAGGAAGCTCTCAGGATTGAGGAGTCCCGCCTCCAGCGTACAGAGGCCCTCGCCTCACATGTCGTTGCCTCCGAGGCTGTCGCCTCCCCCGTAGTAGCGACTTCCACCAGCTCCTCGTTGACGGGAAAGAAGAAGTGTTGGGGAAAGAAGGGCAAGGGTCAACAGCAACAGCCGTAGTATCAGTCAACTGGGTCTAGTTGCAGTTGCTCGGTCTGCCACAACTGTGGCCAGCCAGGACATGGGTGGTTCACGAGCCCACTACCGATGGACGAGGCTCGCGTCATTACCGACCATGCATCGCCAGCGGGAGCGTCGTATCGCCTCCGCCACCGTCACTATCGCCGCCTCCGACGCCTCGAACATGTCCAAGAGCTCCACTTCTCTGACCTCGACCCCGGTCGCGCAGACGCCAGCTCCTCAATATCATCATCCGCAACCGTCGGCGCCACCGTTCCCTTCACCGGTGCAGTCTTCCTTCTATTTGGGCTTTGGTGCCGTCACTCCGCACTCCGTCTACACTCCCGGGCCGTCCACGCGTGAGCGACAGTTGGAGCATTTCATTGTGCTCTAGCTCGGCCTGCCTCGCCCTCCCCCCAGGGCAGTGCGAATTGCGTCACCTCCTGCTTGACCCCCTTGCCCTACATAACTGAGACTGAGTTCTAATCGTGCCCTGCCTCCTTGTTTGTCTCGACGTCTCTCATGGTCTCCCCTGTTCCCCTCTGTGACGACGTCGCATGGCTTGATAATTGGAAGATGCGGTTCGCACCCCCTTCCACCGCATCCGCATCTCTTGCTTGCTGCCATGTGACTGTTAGCAATCTAGCGACTCTGGTCCAGGACCAGGCCGAGACCTGGATCATCGACTTTGGGGCCACGCATCACATGACAGCCTCTCGCGAGGCCTTCAGTATGCTTGGTCCTATTGGCGATGTCTCCGGTGTCCGGACGGGCTTCGGCAGTGTTACCTGGCTGAGGTTTTGGTGTCGTTCGTTTCCGTGGTCCTGCCAGTGATGTCTTCCTGACCGATGTCCTTCTTGTCCCCGGTCTTGAGCTCAGCCTCCTGTCTGTTATTGGCCTTGATCGCATGAGCATGGACGTTGTACGCTAGCGTGGTGTTGGCACTGTGTCGTTGCGTCCGTCTCGTATTGTCGTTCTCCACGCCACCACCAATGGCAACCTGTGGCACATGCCTTGTCTGTCTTCCTCTCCCTCTGTCGCCTCCTCATCGGCCACTGGAGGCCATGTGCTTGTCACCGGCACACTTTCACCGGCACACCCATCTCTTGCACCGCCGCCTTTGCCACGTCCACTCCGCTATCGTCGACAGCATGCTCCGCACCCAGCCGGCCAAGGGCCTTGACCCTAAGACCTTCCCATTGCCGCGCCCCGAGGAGTGCGTTGATTGCGCTCAGAGCAAGATGCACCGATCCACATACCCTTTATCCTCCTCTTGTGCATCCGCCCCTCTCAACCTGGTCCATTCCGACGTCATGGGTCCTCTCCCTACCGCGTCCGTTGGAGAGCATGGTCGTTATGTCTTCACCCTCACTGACGACTACCCTCGGTACCGCTGGGTCTTCTGCCTTCGGCAGAAGAGCAATGTCGCTTGTGCCATTCAGGACTCGCTTGTCCTTGCGGAGCGTGAGTGTGGTCAACCTCTTCACCGCTTTCACTTTGATCGCGGTGGTGAGAACATGGACGAGACCACGACCTTTCTTTCCTCCAGCAGTATCCACCAGGAGACGTCCGCGCCCTACACGCCCGCCCAGAACGGCGTCTCTGAGAGGTGGAACTGTACCATGGCCGATGCGGTCCGCACCATTCAGGTTGAGTCTAGCCTCTCCGATCACTTCTACTTTGAAGCCATGGCGTACATGACATGGGTCTGGAACCAAATTCCTCACGGACCCCTTCCTCGCCAGTCCACACTGTACCAGCACTGATGCAGTCAATGAGCCGACCTCCGCCCTGCTTGCGTGTGGGCTTACGTGGCCATTGTGTGGCTGCCCGCCCCGTAGCAGGGTGGCAAGCTCGCCCCCTGCAGGCGTCCTTGCACAATTCTTGGTGTCGCTTGTTAGTCTAAGGCTTGGCGCTTCTAGGATCCCTCCCGACACTACATCGTCGAGTCCCGCGATGTCCTCTTCTTTGAGGAGCTATTTTCACGTGATCTCATTTGCTCTGGCTTGTCGGTGTCCCTCCCATACCATGGGGGAGTGGTGAGTCCGTCCTCCATCCTGCCGCTTCCGAGTGGCACATCACATAGTCCCTTGAAGCCAGCAGCCCCTATCGCGCCCGCTGGCCCCTCCGGGCCGACGGTCCCAGATACGCCTGCAATCCCTTCCGGGTCGACGGTCCCAGATGCGCCCGCTGGCCCCTCTGGGCCGACGGTCCAAGATGCTCTCGCTAGCCCATCCGGGCCGTCAACCCCAAACGCACCCGCTAGCCCCTCCGGGCTGGCGATCCAAGATGCGCCTGCTAGCCCCTCCGGGCCGTCAGCCCCAGACGTGTCAGCTAGCCCCTCCGGGCCGGCGGTCCTACTCGTGTCGAGTGGTCCCTCCGGGCCAGCCATCCCAATCACATCCAATAGTCCTACCGGGCCAGCTGCCCCAGTTGTACTTGTTGGCCCCTCCGGGCCGGCGGCCCTAGTCGCGTCCGCTCGCCCCTCCCGGCCAGCCGCCCTAGTCGCGTCTACTGGTCCCTCCAGCCCAGCAACCCCGTCCGCCTCCGCCGGTTTGTCAGGCTTGGTGCCGTCTCCTGCCCTACCACGTTACATTCGTGGCCCAGGTGGAAGCCTCCGACCCAGACCGTCGGTCAGTATGTAGTTTACAGCACCTCACCCTGTGGTGTCTCAGCCCCCTGTCGCTTCATGTGTCTCCTCCACTCCTACGGTCGTGAGTTAGGACCCTGGCACCAAGGCCCTCGGCTTGACCACTTTGCCTATCATTACAGAACTTCACTCTGGCTCTTCACTTGGCTACGGGATGCTCCATCACGAGCATCGGCATGATGTCATGACTGCACTGGCACGCATCCCACCTGGAGCTAGAGATGCACACGCTCTCTCAGTCCACTCCATAACACGCCGAGAGGACCCAGCCACCCTGCGCAAGGCTCGAGCCTCTCCTAAGGCTGTATACTGCGATGCTGCCTGTGCTGACGAGCTCGCTGCTATCCGGAAGCACCACGTGTATGACCTCATCGACCTCCCTCTGGGTTGGAAGGCCATTGGTGCCAAGTGGGTCTTTCTGTGCAAATGGAAGCCCGACGAATCCTTGGAAAAGTACAAGGCCCGCCTCATAGCCAAGGGGTTTGCTCAGGTCCCTGTGGTCGATTACAACCAGATCTTTGCTATAGTTGGCCGATTCTCCACAAGCCGAGCGCTTTTCAGTCTGGTTGCCTAGCATGGGTAGGAGCTGCATCAGATGGACGTGAGCAACGCCTTCCTCCATGGTTCACTTGAGGGTGAGGAGCTGTACATGGTGTAGCCTCCAGGCTTTGACGACGGTACAAGGAGAGTCTGGCGGTTGCGGAAGGCCCTCTACGGCCTGAAGCAGTCGCCTCATTGCTGGAACCAAGAGATCAGCAGCAGGCTCCTCCGCGGGGGCCTTCAGCGTAGCTTTACTGACCCCACACTCTTTGTGAGCCCGCAAGTTCAGACCCTCGCCGCTCTCTTGGTCTAAGACGACGATGTCCTCATTGCGTCGCCTGACATGGTTGACGTCCGGCATGTCAAGGATGTTGGCGTGAGGGTGAGTGTGCACCCTGGAGGGTCCCTAGCAGTGGTTGTTTCACACCACCAATTGTTTTTGGAGAGACTGAAACTGTGGAGGCAACTGGTCCCAAGGATGGCAAGAAACTGGTCAAAGATTGAGTCAATAGTTTTGGCCTGAATTGGATGGGAATTAACACTTCATCAAGGCTCAAAAGCAGTGGCATTTTATAGCCACTGATCTAAGCTTTCCAGAACACCAAAGCATGCCAGATTTGGAGCTTCCTAGCAGATTCTATGGCTTCTAGAGTGCTCCTTGGTAGGCTGTCCTTTTTCCACCTAGGAAGGCATCCCTTCCCTCCTCTAGAAGCTTCTGCCCCTTCCTAGATTCCTCAGCTTGCTTCTAGTAGGAGGGAAGGTGTCCAGAAGACCAAGACACCTCTAGATGCCTTGTAGGACAAGTCACCCCTTCTAGAAGGTGTGCCACCTTCCTGGACCCTCACCTGGCCTTCTAGAAACTTAAAGAGGAACTCTAGAGGTTGAGCTAGCTTCCTAGCATCTATCTTCCACCTCCCTTGAGGCAGGGCATAATTTCATCTTGTGGGACTTGAACCCGGGCCCCTGCCTCTAGAGGTGGACACCATTAACCACTAAGCCACTAAGGCTTGTCTTTTTGGTGTTCCTTTTTGGAGTCACTCCTGCCATGGTGAGGAGCATCATTCCAACAATCTCCCCCTTGCGCGTCACCCATGGCAGCTGTCCATGCTCAGCGTGCAATTCAAGAGGCTTGGGAAAGCCTAAGCTCCATACAAGTAGCATCATGCCTGTCCTTGGGTTGCGCCTTTGTCATGGCATCAGCAAGCATGTGCTTTGTGCCGCAATGCACAAGCACCACATCACCCTTTGCAACAAGGTCTCGTGCAAAGTGATGCCGGATCTCTATGTGCTTGGTCCTCCGGTGTAGCACAGGGTTCTTGGTCAGGCTGATGGCACTCATGTTGTCAACATTGAGAGCCGTTGGCTTCTTTTGCGACACCCCAATCTCCTTGAGCAATTGCCGCAGCCATAGTGCCTCCTTTACGGCTTCCACGAGCGCAATATACTCCGCCTCAGTGCTGGATAGAGCCACACTGTCCTGCTTCCGGCTTGCCCAAGACACCGCTGCACCACCAAGCATTAAAACATAGCCTGATGTTGACTTGCGGTCATCAACGTCACCTGCCCAGTCAGCATCAGAGTAGCCAACCAACTCGAGGGAGTCAGTCCACGCTCCCCCTCCAAACACAAGTCGCGAATGTGTCGTTGCCTTCAAGTAGCGGAGGATTCTCTTCACCGCTTGCCAATGTAGCGGCCCCGGATCAGCAACATAGCGGCTCACTTGTCCTTCAGCAAAGGCAAGGTCAGGCCGCGTCGCCACCATGGCATACATTATGCTGCCAACTGCGGACTGGTACGGTACTCCAGCCATCTCCGCCTTCTCGTCCTCCGTGCTCGGGCCCATGCTCAAGCTCAGCTCACATGTCGTTGTCATAGGTGTGCCGATGGGGTTGCACTCCTCCATGTTGTAGCGGCGGAGCACCTCCTGCACATATTTTTCTTG
>SZWC01020684.1:17374-38807 GCA_023375785.1 Penium margaritaceum
AAAGGTTTGCTGTCAGAGGAGACTTCCGAGTTGCTCTTGGGTGTTATTTGAGTGCTGCGAATGCTTTGAAAAAAAAAAGGTTCACACTGGTAGAGGATTGCCTTGGAAATGCTCATTCTGAGCTTTCCTCTGTTTTTTGGGGGCAGTTGTCTGGTTGGAGATGGTGGGGTGGGGCATAAAAATCATATTAGGTGAGCTTTGGGTTCACCTTCCCACTCACCACCAAGGTTGCTTCATGCAAAAGCATCCTACCACAACCCACGCCACCATGTCTCTTATGGACAAGCTTGTATGTGCAGTAGAATGCTCCAGAAGCTTCCACTAACAAGGCGCTTTTAAGGTGAGACTGCTGCTTAAGACCGCTGCTTGGCAATGCTTGCTTGGACCGCCATCCAGCTACAGCCACCTTTGGCCAACGAGTTTGAAAGCTTGCGGCTAATCAGTCTTTTCTAATGCTGGGCCTGCTGCTCCCCCTGTCGCTCCAGCCACTTGCTTTGACGTCTCTCCTTGCCTACTATTGCCACTTGCTGCTACTACCCTTAGGTACTTTGGTCTGATTTTGCCATGACTAGGGAAGCCATCCTGCCCCCACGTTCATTGTTAGACAGTTTTCAAACCTCCTTAGACGTCCGTTGTAGCTTGAACACCATTTCTTGGTGGTTGTCGTCGTCGTGGCTGGATTTGTATTTATTGTCGAACGGGTGGGTGGAGCTGTCTATGTTGCCCGATTTGGGCCGTTGTTGCTTTTGACCATTACCCGTGGCCTCTCACCCAATTTTTCTATTAATTTTCTCTTGCAGCCTGTTGGTTGCGCTATGCTAAGTTCTTCACTCACTTGCTCTTTCCAATGGCCATGGCCACTGCTATGGTTGCCCTCGTTTGCACGTGGCAATCGGCCACTTCCAATACTTTTTTTTTTGTTCATCATCAAGAGCCGATGGTTCACTCGCTCCCTGTCCGCCGGCTTTCCACCTTGCCATTGCACCATGTAGCTTTGCATTGGCTTGCAGTCCCGGCAGAGCCTTGATGTGTCAATGCTTGCCGTCGCAACAAGCCTTTGGCTCACCTCACCATTACGGCAAGGCTTTGGTGTGACGTCCAACGTGAACGTCTCTCCCCTCCCCCTTGCTCGGCAGTCCCCTCCCCCTTCAGCCCCTGTTTTGCTTGCTAAAGCAATTTTTCGCCTTCTTTTTAGTTGGCTATTTCAGTTGCGCAACTTTTGTGGTCAGCTATTCCTACTTCTGCATCGTTCTACAACTACAGTGGTGCGGTCAATTTCTGCTCTCGAGCAACTCTTTTTTTTTAAGCATGGCTATGAGGTTGCAGGTAGCTCTTCAAGGTCAACAGAGAAGGTGATAATCTCTTTTCACCGAAAAAAGTGATGTGGTCCACTTTCCAAAATCATAGACAAGGGCTGTTGTAAAGGATAATAGTAGTTGCATATTGTTGCTGATCCTTTCTTCTCCAGTTGATTCAACTACTTTGTTGCCGCACTGATTGCTAAAGCTAAAACTATAGTGGCGAGAAGTAGAATCCCTCTCTAGGGGAGGAAACCCAAGCTAAGTCCTGGCACTGCCAAAACAAAATCAGAAATTTGACAGTTTTGTTTTTTCAACCAAGTACCGACAACAGACCAGGGATGTCCTGAATTGTTTTTTTTATGTGCAACTGCTACTTTGACTAATTTTTGTTGCTTCCACCTCCCTAAAAGCACCTCATAGGAGGTTGGCTAAAAGCTCCAATCCGCAGAACAATCGGCCTGTGCCACGTAGAATCTGATCACGACAACCTGCTCCAAGGTCCTTTTTGAACCATAGACTATTAGCCTTTAATCCCATAGCTGCTCCGACTGCTGCACTATTGCTTCAACTACTAGTACGCAGACCAGTTGCTACTGAGCACGTTGTTGGTGGAGTGTGAAGTGCGTTCGTGAGAAGCACACTTGCCCCTCCACCAAATTTGCCTTCAGGTGGAAATCTGAGGATGTGATCCTTGTCAAGTCCGAACATCCAACATTACTGTTACAAACTTTGACTAGCTGCAAAATCTCGTTTTGAGCAATTGTCAGCAGATTGTGCATGTTGCTAGTCTCCATGCATGCCACCTTTGTATAGACGGGCTAACTACTTCTTCCTGCCACTATGGCAGGAATGTTTCATGGAGCATAACTACCTTGTTCATGCATGCCACTAGATACTAGGTAGTCTTACGATGTCCTTCTTTTGCTTCAGTAGGATTTCTCCTCGGAGCGTAACTACTCCATTTGTGCATTCCATCTGACACCAAGTGGGCTTACGAACTTTTTCTACCGCTCCAACAGGATTTCATTAGTAAGCACAAATGCTTTGTTTGTGCACGCCATTGATTACCAGATGGGATTACATCATCCACCTCCTGCCCCGATAGCATTTTTTTCCTCTACTCCATTTGTGCAGGCCACCTCACACTAGGTGGGCTTACTACATCCACCTGTCACCATGGTAGGATTTTTTCACGAAGCACAATTGTACTGTTTGTGCATGCTACCTAACACTAGGTGGGCCTACTTCATCCACCTGCCGCTTCGGCAAGATTTTTTGTGCTTCTCAGCTTGTTGGATCTGGGTTGCTTCAAGGCTTGACTAAACGCCTTGAATCCGCCCTCCCCTCACTTTGGGATTTCCTTTTGCATTCCTCTGGCAAAGTGAGTTGCTGCTTCTAAAATGTGTTGTTGGCAATATCACCACTGCTCCTGTTGAAGGAGACATCAACTTGCAACCAACTGTTGTGCCAAGCTCCTAACCCTCTCTTTTTTCAAGGAGTCCGTCTTTTTGTTCCTCTTCTTCTTCTTCTTCTAATACTGCCCACTCCACATCATGGATTGGGTTTTGTAGTTCTAAACAGCACATGCCGGACTACTCAGAAGCATCTTTGTCTTAGTGCGCTTGTCACTGCTGCGTCAATGGTGGTGGGCTGCCCCGGAGTTGCCACCATGCTTCTTTCTCTTCTATTGATTTTGTGTTAATACAATTAGAGCTCTGAAACTCAATCTTTGAGCTCCCACATACTCCTAGCTCCATTCACAAGTGTTATCTGCATCACCACCACTCTTGCACATCGTAGGCTGGCTTTTGCTTAGCCGCGTGCTTTGTCGGCTGTGCATGCTGCTTTCATGTTGGGCTTGAACAAGATCATGGGAAGTTCGCTTGGCACAAGCATTGAGGCTGCAAAAGACACGTCCACCTTACATGCTTTGCTTTACCATCAGCATTCAACAGCTAGGATGTCTTCTATTGGATGGAGAGTGAGGAATCTGTCTCAAATGCAAAGCTACAATGAGCTTCCTTGGTCTACTTGTGGAGGTTTTGCGAGGCGTCCAACCTTATGACAACTACTTCAAACACTTTTCTTTCAAGTAGGAACTNTAGAATCTGATCACGACAACCTGCTCCAAGGTCCTTTTTGAACCATAGACTATTAGCCTTTAATCCCATAGCTGCTCCGACTGCTGCACTATTGCTTCAACTACTAGTACGCAGACCAGTTGCTACTGAGCACGTTGTTGGTGGAGTGTGAAGTGCGGTCGTGAGAAGCACACTTGCCCCTCCACCAAGTTTGCCTTCAGGTGGAAATCTGAGGATGTGATCCTTGTCAAGTCCGAACATCCAACATTACTGTTACAAACTTTGACTAGCTGCAAAATCTCGTTTTGAGCAATTGTCAGCAGATTGTGCATGTTGCTAGTCTCCATGCATGCCACCTTTGTAAAGACGGGCTAACTACTTCTTCCTGCCACTATGGCAGGAATGTTTCATGGAGCATAACTACCTTGTTCATGCATGCCACTAGATACTAGGTAGTCTTACGATGTCCTTCTTTTGCTTCAGTAGGATTTCTCCTCGGAGCGTAACTACTCCATTTGTGCATTCCATCTGACACCAAGTGGGCTTACGACCTTTTTCTACCGCTCCAACAGGATTTCATTAGTAAGCACAAATGCTTTGTTTGTGCACGCCATTGATTACCAGATGGGCTTACATCATCCACCTCCTGCCCCGATAGCATTTTTTTCCTCTACTCCATTTGTGCAGGCCACCTCACACTAGGTGAGCTTACTACATCCACCTGTCACCATGGTAGGATTTTTTCACGAAGCACAATTCTACTGTTTGTGCATGCTACCTAACACTAGGTGGGCCTACTTCATCCACCTGCCGCTTCGGCAAGATTTTGTGTGCTTCTCAGCTTGTTGGATAAGGGTTGCTTGAGGGCTTGACTAAACGCCTTGAATCCGCCCTCCCCTCACTTTGGGATTTCCTTTTGCATTCCTCTAGCAAAGTGAGTTGCTGCTTCTAAAATGTGTTGTTGGCAATATCACCACTGCTCCTGTTGAAGGAGACATCAACTTGCAACCAACTTTTGTGCCAAGCTCCTAACCCTCTCTTTTTTCAAGGAGTCCGTCTTTTTGTTCCTCTTCTTCTTCTTCTTCTAATACTGCCCACTCCACATCATGGATTGGNGAAGCATCTTTGTCTTAGTGCGCTTGTCACTGCTGCGTCAATGGTGGTGGGCTGCCCCGGAGTTGCCACCATGCTGCTTTCTCTTCTATTGATTTTGTGTTAATACAATTAGAGCTCTGAAACTCAATCTTTGAGCTCCCACATACTCCTAGCTCCATTCACAAGTGTTATCTGCATCACCACCACTCTTGCACATCGTAGGCTGGCTTTTGCTTAGCCGCGTGCTTTGTCGGCTGTGCATGCTGCTTTCATGTTGGGCTTGAACAAGATCATGGGAAGTTTGCTTGGCACAAGCATTGAGGCTGCAAAAGACACGTCCACCTTACATGCTTTGCTTTACCATCAGCATTCAATAGCTAGGATGTCTTCTATTGGATGGAGAGTGAGGAATCTGTCTCAAATGCAAAGCTACAATGAGCTTCCTTGGTCTACTTGTGGAGGTTTTGCGAGGCGTCCAACCTTATGACAACTACTTCAAACACTTTTCTTTCAAGTAGGAACTATTGTTACTACTACTACTTTTTGCTGCCATGCTCTTGATGGGAGTCTAGTTCCTTGGTCACCAGTCCACCCTCCATGAGCTCTTGCAAGACAGCTGCTTATCTGGGTTGTTGCCGATGGTTTTCTTGCTTGCAACTCACAAAGCAATGCATAGAGTGATGCCGATCCTCATGACATCATCACGTGAGTATTTGCAAAGCACCACTACTTTTTTTCAATTATGTCTAGTGGAAATTGAACTTTTGGTAGCACTATTGCATGCTTTGACTGTTGCAATGGTGTCGTTGTGGACGGTTCAAGTGTCTGCACACTTCCTCCATGGGTAGATGAAGCTGATTTTATCTATTGTCGACAGACACACTTAAGATGTCTGGAAGAGAACAGAGTTGTGGTCATCGTAAAGATGGCTTATGTGACAATGATGAAGCCTTATTCATATGCAAGGCGTCGTCTGTAACTCGATTTGCATCACCTGACCTGCAGGATGAGCTATATTAGAAGCTAACAGCTCATAGGTATGCCGCTCACGTTGGTAAAGGAGCTTCTCCTTGCTAATCTGCTACTATTCCTCCATGCTTTCATGCTTGAAAGCTTGCGCATTAGCTATCTCTTGCTAACACATATCAAGCATTAATGGTGCGAGTGTCATAGATGGCACCTCCGATGTTAAGTGCTGAACCACAACATTTTGAGTCATGCTTGATGTTGCAAATCGTAGCACTAGCATATGCACTTGCATGAGATTTTGTGGCATAAACTTTGCCACATCTGCCTACAAGATTGCTGCAGTTGATGACGATGGAAGTTGTGCTAGTTAAGGCTAATGCTGCATATGCACCTGCAATTGAATCTGGGACAACTGCTCTTCAAGCTCTGGATGATAAGAAATTGTAGTTTGTGTAGTCCTCTTTTCACGATAAGAGAAAAAGACCCTTTTCAGTCAACTGCTGCCGCAAAGCTTCATTATCATGCACGTTGTCTCGACGTGCACTTGCCCGTAGCCCCTCCTCCCTTGAGCACTTTGTTGCCTCAGCTACTCCTTGGTCTCCGCTTAGACCAAATCCTTGATCCNCTTTGCCACATCTGCCTACAAGATTGCTGCAGTTGATGACGATGGAAGTTGTGCTAGTTAAGGCTAATGCTGCATATGCACCTGCAATTGAATCTGGGACAACTGCACTTCAAGCTCTGGATGATAAGCAATTGTAGTTCGTGTAGTCCTCTTTTCACGATAAGAGAAAAAGACCCTTTTCAGTCAACTGCTGCCGCAAAGCTTCATTATCATGCACGTTGTCTCGACGTGCACTTGCCCGTAGCCCCTCCTCCCTTGAGCACTTTGTTGCCTCAGCTACTCCTTGGTCTCCGCTTAGACCAAATCCTTGATCCATGCACAAGCTAGGCGCTGAGAGGCCATTCATATGTTGAGAGTCCATGTGTAGGCTCTGCACATTGAGATCGCTCTCAGCATCCTTAACATCTCCATGTGTGTTGAGTTGCCAAGTCATGTGCTCACCCTCCTACAGGAGAGTAATGACAAGTGTTGTCATCCTTTGAAGCTTAAGATGTAACTACTACTTCAAGCTGGCGGCACGGGTCTCTTGCCTAAATCGCATGTTGAGCATGCTTAGACGTCCTTAGGCTTTGAGACCATGTTAGGGTTTTTGGAGCCTGTAGTAACAAAGTCACCACGTGCTCTGATGAAGCAAGGAGGTCTTGCACCTTTCTAGGATCTGTATGGTGAGTAAGCAAACCTTGTACTGCAATGTGCAGAAGCAAAGGACTTGGATTGGAACTTGTAGTTGAAAAAGAATCTCAAGTACAAGTATGGTACAAGGAAACAACGGTGAAACAAAGCTCAACTCAATGCTCTGACACAACCTGCCCCATCCAAGGGTGTATCACCTTGCTATGCCGTGAAGGCTGTCATTGCAAGGATCCAAGTAAGATCATCGTACGTTAAGGTGAATTGGCCTCTATGTTGTCTTGACAGCCTGTTCTTCAGAGTGGCAGTCACTACAAGACTTACTTGGTTGTCATACGACTTGTGACCCTCCTATCCAAGGTCCTACCAGGCTTACTTGGTCGACAGAGGGGAACTCTAGCAAGACACATAGCTTGTAGACCCTCCTAACGAGGCTAATAAAGCATTGCAAAACACACTGGGTTGACAGAGGATGACTCTAACGTAGTGTGACTGTCCAGACAGAATCATGTTTGTAAAGCAGAGCTGTGCTTAGATACAAACTCTGGGCTCTCACGCCTAAATTCAACTCTTGGCCCACAGATGGGCAACGTCAAACAAAACAGTTCAAGCTATGCAGCTTGAGCCTTGCACGTAGTTTGACCACCACAACAAGGTAATCAGGCCTTTAGATAGTTAGGGGCATCCTCTTGCTTAGGCTGGCAAACCGTTGCCAGGCTTACCTGGGTCTCGAGATAAGAGGGCTACACATTCTTCGTCTGAGGCGTTGTCTGGCATTGTTGAAGTCTTTGGAGTTTCTTGCTGGGTTTCTTAATGAGTTGCTGTTAAAAAAAATGGATTAACTGAGTCTAGTCTGCTTACATACTGAGATTTTGGCAAGTTGACCAGTTACCTTGTGCCTAGAGGAAACATCCTGCTTCATGGTTGTAGTTTCCTTCTTAAGGAAACTACAACCATGAAGGAATCTTTTCAATCTAAGGCACGCAGCTTCCTTCTCAATGAAGCTTCCTGAATGCTGGCAACTTGGCCATGGTCCTAGCTGCCAAGTCGCACATGTTACCACTCACGTAGGGCAATCCCCACTCTTGGTGTGCATGCAGCTACGGGGTCGTGCATGTAGTAGCTGATGCAGCAATAGAGTTTTGCATGTGGTAGTTGATGCAATGTTGATTTGTGCATACACTACTTGATGTAGAGTGATCCCTGCTCTAGAGCTTTGCTTGCACATGCTGATGCAAGCAATTCTAGAAATCTAGCTAGGTGTAGCCCTACCCTAACAGGTGTGGGTCAAGAACCTAGCACTACTTGCTTGCGTTGCGCAGCTACTGACCAAGCTTGGCCGATAGGCATGCACAACCTTGCTATGCATGCAACACACTAATCCAAGCTCCTATCCCCCCTAGCAGCAAGACGCCANTCTAACTACACGTACAAACCTCTGATTGTCGATCTGACTATGCCATCTCAAAGCTGTTGCTCATCGCAGTTATTGCTCACTCTAACACTCTCATCTTGTCCTTCCCTCTCCCTTGTTTTTCTACTTTCCCCTCACCCTCATCCCTCAATCTCTTTGTCCTAAACCATGCCCTTCCCTTTATTCCTCCCTCCTCCCCACTCTTCCTCCCTCCTCTATTTGACTCCAACCCTCCTTCCCTCTATGCCTTAGTTCCCCAACAATTCCTCCAACCTTTTACCCGAACCTCTCTCCCTGCCGCCTTTCCTCACACAGTTTTCCCACAATCTAGTCCTCCTCACTATGNCTTGGTGTGCATGCAGCTACGGGGTCGTGCATGTAGTAGCTGATGCAGCAATAGAGTTTTGCATGTGGTAGTTGATGCAATGTTGATTTGTGCATACACTACTTGATGTAGAGTGATCCCTGCTCTAGAGCTTTGCTTGCACATGCTGATGCAAGCAATTCTAGAAATCTAGCTAGGTGTAGCCCTACCCTAACAGGTGTGGGTCAAGAACCTAGCACTACTTGCTTGCGTTGCGCAGCTACTGACCAAGCTTGGCCGATAGGCATGCACAACCTTGCTATGCATGCAACACACTAATCCAAGCTCCTATCCCCCCTAGCAGCAAGACGCCAGAATTTAATCTGGTCAATAGAGTAGAAAATTCCAGCTCAAGCCAGAGCCATTTATTTACGAATAAACATGTCTAACTACACGTACAAACCTCTGATTGTCGATCTGACTATGCCATCTCAAAGCTGTTGCTCATCGCAGTTATTGCTCACTCTAACACTCTCATCTTGTCCTTCCCTCTCCCTTGTTTTTCTACTTTCCCCTCACCCTCATCCCTCAATCTCTTTGTCCTAAACCATGCCCTTCCCTTTATTCCTCCCTCCTCCCCACTCTTCCTCCCTCCTCTATTTGAGTCCAACCCTCCTTCCCTCTATGCCTTAGTTCCCCAACCATTCCTCCAACCTTTTACCCGAACCTCTCTCCCTGCCGCCTTTCCTCACACAGTTTTCCCACAATCTAGTCCTCCTCACTATGTCTCTCTCTCTCTCTCTCCCACACTCCCTCTCTCTATCCCTCTCTTTTTATCTCTTTCTTTCTCTCTATCTACCTTGATCTCATCTCTCTCTCTCCCTCACTCCCTCGCTCCTTTTCCCAAACTATCTCTCCCTTGGTCTACTCTTCCTTCCCTCTCTCCNTTTCCCCTCCCCCTCATCCCTCAATCTCTTTGTCCTAAACCATGCCCTTCCCTTTATTCCTCCCTCCTCCCCACTCTTCCTCCCTCCTCTATTTGACTCCAACCCTCCTTCCCTCTATGCCTTAGTTCCCCAACAATTCCTCCAACCTTTTACCCGAACCTCTCTCCCTGCCGCCTTTCCTCACACAGTTTTCCCACAATCTAGTCCTCCTCACTATGTCTCTCTCTCTCTCTCCCACACTCCCTCTCTCTATCCCTCTCTTTTTATCTCTTTCTTTCTCTCTATCTACCTTGATCTCATCTCTCTCTCTCCCTCACTCCCTCACTCCTTTTCCCAAACTATCTCTCCCTTGGTCTACTCTTCCTTCCCTCTCTCCTCCCATCCCTACTTTACCAGTCGCCTCCCCTCCCTCTTCCTTATTTCCTTCCAATTGCTCCCCGGCCACGCTCTTTACCTTCTTTCCTTTCCTCCTCATCCCATTTCCATGAGTCTCCTTCCCCCCTCCCTCTCTCCCTTGAACCTTGCCTCCACTAGTTCTCTCCCCATAAAATTCATCCCTTCCTTTCTCTTAGAATTTCCTTCCTTCTTCAAATCCTCATCCTCCTCAAAAGTGTCCTCCCCTCTCCGCCTCATCCTTGTTCACGTTCCACCATGCCTTCCCCCCCCTCCTCCTTTCCTTGGTTTCCATACTCTCTCATTCCCTTTCCCTTACTCTCATCCTTCACTCTATTTCTCTCTTTATGTCCCTTCCCTCTGTTTTTCCCTCTCTCTCTCTCTCTCTCTCTCTATCTCTCACTCCTGATCTTTCTCTTGATCTCACTCTTTATTTCTCCTCATTTTCCTCTTGAATCATCTTCTTCCCACCTTCTCCTTCATTCCTAGATCCACCCTCTTATCATCTGCTCTCAATCAATCACCCACCTCCCTCTTTTGATGCCCTAACCTGTAAATCTTTATCTATGGCATCTCCTCATCTGTGTTGAAATTNTGCCGCCTTTCCTCACACAGTTTTCCCACAATCTAGTCCTCCTCACTATGTCTCTCTCTCTCTCTCTCCCACACTCCCTCTCTCTATCCCTCTCTTTTTATCTCTTTCTTTCTCTCTATCTACCTTGATCTCATCTCTCTCTCTCCCTCACTCCCTCACTCCTTTTCCCAAACTATCTCTCCCTTGGTCTACTCTTCCTTCCCTCTCTCCTCCCATCCCTACTTTACCAGTTGCCTCCCCTCCCTCTTCCTTATTTCCTTCCAATTGCTCCCCGGCCACGCTCTTTACCTTCTTTCCTTTCCTCCTCATCCCATTTCCATGAGTCTCCTTCCCCCCTCCCTCTCTCCATTGCTCTTTTCCTCCCATTCTCTCTCTGAATCTCGTCCACCCTCTTTCTTTACTCCCTCAATATTCTCATCTCCCCCTCTTTTTCTTCATAAATGTTTTCCTCCCTCCNCTCTTATCATCTGCTCTCAATCAATCACCCACCTCCCTCTTTTGATGCCCTAACCTGTAAATCTTTATCTATGGCATCTCCTCATCTGTGTTGAAATTGTCAATGGCGTGGTTATCAACATCAAACTACATTTTTTTCATTATTACCGACATCATCATTGCCAACTACATTAACTTTGTCATCGTTATCTCACACTTGCTCCCCACCTCCCCTTTCCCTCTTTCTCTCACCCTCACGCTTTTTATCTTAATGCCTCTCTTTATGTATTTCCCTCTCCATATCTATATTTAAAGTCGCCTCTCTCTGTCTTTTTTTTCTCTCTCTCTCTCTCTCCTTCTCTTCATCCCTTCATTCTCTTCTCTCTCTCATTCTCTCTCTCTTTCTCATGCACTCCCTCTAACTTGCTCAGCCATCCTAATTCATCCCCTCCCTACCTTGCCTTCAACCCTCCTATTGCATTCCCCTTGTCAAATATCTCTAGATCTACCTCCAATGTAGTGTTTGCCAGTAATGAAAACCATTTTTTAGGGAGTTGTGTCATTTGTAGCCTTTTAGGTTAAACCTTCCTTTTGTATGGGAACAAACCATTAGTGCTTCACACTCTTGCACTAACATTGTGGTGTCAAACTTACTTAACATGAACGAAGAGAAAAACATACCATTTGTATTATATTTGTTGTTCTTGTCCATGTGTCCAATCTTATGATGTAATCATCACAGAACCAAGGGCATACAATAATGCTTTTAACCTTAGAGTGTAGTAAGTTTCTTAAAGCATCTGAGAGGCGTTGATTTTACCTACCTAATAATTTTGCTATGTGTTGAATTGATTATAGTTTAGTTGCACGGTGTCCTCTATGTGCCCAATTTCATGAATTCATTGTTTCTTGATTCAGTCCTGTGACTCCATCTCACCTTCATTATCTAGACCAACCTCACTGGAAATGGTTTGAGATCTTCTTACCCCAGTTATTCCCTTCTCAATAGTATCTATCCAAAAGGCTCTCCATTTTGCACGTGAAAGCTAGTTTTGCACCATGGAATGATCCACCGCACTGTAAAAGAACCCTAAATTCTACATGAGAAAAACGTTCCATAAAGCAATGGAGCAATTTATTGTTCTTTGCATCCATGCATTTTAATCATTCGACCATAACTCAAACGTAAATGCCAAGTGTCTTTCATTGTCGACACTTGGTTCCGTAAACATGTTAGGGTTTATGGAGCCTGTAGTGACAAAGTCACAACGTGCTTGGATGCAGCAAGAGGGTCTTGCTGCTGTCCATGTTCTCCATGCTTAGCAAGCAAACCATTTACTTGAATGTACAGAAGTTGAAGACTTGGATTGGAACTTTCAATTGAAAACACCTATTAAGTAGAAGTCTGGTAGACAGAAACAGCGGTAAAACACCACTCAGCTCAATGCTCTGACACAACCTGCCCCATCCAAGGGCGAAACACCTTGCTAGGTTGTCAAGGTTGTCGTTTCAAGGGTGTTAGCAAAATCATCGTACTTTCAAGTGAAATGGACTCCAGGTTTTCAGGGAAGCCCCCTCTCCATGCTAGCAGCCACTACCAGACTTACTAGGTCGTCAGAGGACTTCTAACCCTCCTAGCCAAGCTTTCAGAGTGCTGCTAGACTTACTGGGTCAACAGAGGGGAACTCTAGCAAGTAAATCTTCTAGATCCTCCTAACCAAGCTCAGAGAGCAGTTCTAAACAGACAAGGTCATCAGAGGGAGACTCGAATAGTCTGACTGGCATGAAAAGATGAATTCTTTAAAGCAGAGATGAAGTTAGACACAAACTCTGGGGTCTCACGCCTAGACACAAGTCTTGGCCCACAAATGGGCAATGTCAATCAAGACAGCTAAAGCTAGGCAGCTTGAGTTTGGCATGTAGTTGGCCACTATGGCGGGGTAGTCGGGCCTTCAAGTAGTCAGGAGCGTCCTCCTCCCCACGCAAGCAAACTACTTCTAGCCTTGTTGGAGTCTTGAGATGAGAGTGACTGCAGAGTCTTGATCTTAATGCGTTGTCTAGCCAAGATGGAATCCTGGTCGTTGGCGTTGATGTTAGAGTTGCTTGCTGAGTTACTACTGAGTTATTGGACTGAGTGAGTCTAACCTGCTTTTATGTGGAGATGTTGGCAAGTTAATCAGTTGCTCTGTGCCTTGAGGAAGCTTCTTGTTGGAAGGTTGTAGCTTCCTTCTCGAGGAATTTTCTTCGATCAAGGCATGCATCCTTCTCCTCAAGGAAGCTTCCTTATTGATGGCATATTGGCCTTGGTCCCAGCTCCTTAGTCGTGTATGTTGCGGGTGACGCAAGGTGGTCCCCACTCTTGCCTACACATGCAACTGCTAAGTCATGCATGTAGTAGTTGATGCGATTGCTGAGTGGTGCATATGGTAGTTCATGCTATTTTGAGTCATGCATTCCCCACCAAATGCAGAGTGGTCCCTACTCTAGAGCCCTACTTGCATGTGCTGATGCAAGCAGACCAAGTAGTCCAGTCGGGTATAGCCCCACCCTGACTGGTCTAGGCCAAGTACCCAACACTGCTGGTTTGCACTGCGTAGCTTTTGACAAAGCAAGGCTGGCACGCATGCACAGCCTTACTGTGCATGCAACACTCAAAGACCCAGGCTCCTTTCTCTCGTTGAACCTGGATGCTAGGATTGAATCTGGCCTGTACATCTGAAAATTCCTGGTCAAGCCGCATCCGAGTATTTACGGGTAGAAATCCATGACTTAGTGTTCAAATCTCCGATTGTCGTTCCAAGTGCACCATGTTAAAGTTCTCGCTCAGTGTACTTATTGCTCACTACACCCATTGCATTGGTAGTAGATGCTGCTGTAGCGTTGGGTCCATAGAAGCTCATGGTGAATTAGCTTGTCACGCGCTTCAGGGCTCATGTGAACCTTTGCTTGCTACTAAAGACGCATCCACCTCAGTTTCTTTGCTTCACCATTAGCATTCAGCTACTGGGTTGTCTTTTTTTGGATTGAGTTTGAGAACTGCGTTTTGGATGCAGAGCCATTGTCCGCTTTGTTGGGCCGTTTGTGGACATTTGACAAGGCGTCAAACCCTGTGACCGCTAGTGCCGACACTTTTCTCTGAAATAGGCATTGTCATTGCAACAGATGCTTGCCGCTGTCAAGTTGCTCATGGCACTCGTGTTTTTTGGTCACCACTACACTCTCCATGAGCTCCTACAATATGGCTTCTTGCGACATGCAAAGGAGTGCATGGAGTGATGTTGACCCTTCCGAACTTATTTTGNAAATCCATGACTTAGTGTTCAAATCTCCGATTGTCGTTCCAAGTACACCATGTTAAAGTTCTCGCTCAGTGTACTTATTGCTCACTACACCCATTGCATTGGTAGTAGATGCTGCTGTAGCGTTGGGTCCATAGAAGCTCATGGTGAATTAGCTTGTCACGCGCTTCAGGGCTCATGTGAACCTTTGCTTGCTACTAAAGACGCATCCACCTCAGTTGCTTTGCTTCACCATTAGCATTCAGCTACTGGGTTGTCTGTTTTTGGATTGAGCTTGAGAACTGTGTTTTGGATGCAGAGCCATTGTCCGCTTTGTTGGGCCGTTTGTGGACATTTGACAAGGCGTCAAACCCTGTGACCGCTAGTGCCGACACTTTTCTCTGAAATAGGCATTGTCATTGCAACAGATGCTTGCCGCTGTCAAGTTGCTCATGGCACTCGTGTTTTTTGGTCACCACTACACTCTCCATGAGCTCCTACAATATGGCTTCTTGCGACATGCAAAGGAGTGCATGGAGTGATGTTGACCCTTCCGAACTTATTTTGAAAAGTACCGCTGCTTGTCATGAGCTGCGGCTTGTGGCGCGTGAAGGCCTGGTGGCATTACTATATTCTTTGAGTGTTGCAATTGTGCCATTGTGGATGCTTCAAGGAATGCTATAATCCTTGGCATGCTTCCTACATGAGCAGATAAATGTGAGTGTCTGTTGAGGACTGACATGATCTGGCATGTCTAGAGGAAAATTGAGCTTTGGCAGTCGTGTAGATGGCTTATGCAATGTTGATGAAGCCATGTTTTGCCGCAAGGCCTCATTCTATTGTTGGATCTACAACACTTCACCTTTGGGTTGAGCTGCTTAGGAAGCTAGCACCTTACAGGTATGCCGCTCTCGTTGCCAAAGGAGCTGCTGCTTGCCAATTTGTTGTGCTTCTCTATGCTTTCATGATTTAAAGCTTACTCCCTAGTTTTCTCATGCTGTCTTGTATGAAGTAGTGGTGTTGCGAGTGCCATGGATAACACCTCCATTGTAGCGTGCTATGACAAGTCCACGCAACCTTGTGTCATGCCTGACATTCCACATCTAAACATTGGCATCTACACTTGCATGAGAGCTTGTGGTGTAAACTTTGCCACATTTGCCTATGGGAATGTTGGAATTGATGATGATGGTAGTTGTGCCAATTGAAGCTGATGCTACAGATGCACCTAGTGCTAAGTCCAGGACAATTGTTGTAGAAGCTATGCAATGTGAGCTTCAAAATTTGTTTCAATCAACTGCTGCTGAAAAACTTTGTTTGCACGCACATCGTCACGACGTGATCTTGTGTGAAGCACCTAATCTCTTCAGCACTTCTTCAACTCACATAATGCTTGCTCTCCCCTTGGACCACATCCTTGGTCCATGCACAAGCTTGGAAGTAAGAGGCCATTCAGCTATTGAGAGTCCATGTGTGGGCTCTCTATATTGAGGTCGCTCAAAGCGTCCTTAATATCTCCATGTGTCTAGGGATGCCACGTCACACGCTCACCTTGCCACTGGTCAGTGCTCTCAGTCGTTGTCATCCTCTGAAGCTTGAGCTATTACTGGTGCTTCTTGCTTGTTGCACGGGTGTGCTGCTCTAGTTGCATGTTGAACATGTCCAGACGTTCTTCTACCCTGATACCATGTTGAGGTTTGTAGAGCCTGTGGTGACAGGGTCACTGCGTGCTCAAATGTAGCAAGGGGGCCTGGCTACTGTCCAGCATCTTTGTGCCCACCAAGCAAACCCTCTACTTGAATGTGCAGAAGTGGCAGACTCGGATTGTAACTTTTAAGTTTAAAAAGACTATCAAGTACAGGTATGGTACATGGAAACTGCGGCGAAACCCAGCTCTACTCAATGCTCTGACACAACCTACCCTGTCCAAGGGTGCAACACATTACTATGTTGGCAAGGCTGTCCTTCCAAGGGTCTCAGCATGGTCACCGTACTTTCAGGTGAAATGGCCTCCAGGTTGATAGGGCAGCCTCCACTCCACGTTGGTAGCCACTGTCAGACAGACCAGGTCGTCAGAGGACTTCCAACCCTCTTTGCCAACCTTGCAGAGTCCTGCCAGGCTTACTTGGTCGACAAAGGGGAACTCTAGCAAGACATTTAGCTTTTAGATCCTCCTAACCAGGCTGATAGAGCATTGTAAAACATACTTGGTCGACAAAAGGAGATTCCAAGAGTCTGACAGTCTAGACAAATTGAGCTGTGTAGAGCACTGCTAAGGTTAGACACTAACTCTAGGCTTTCATGCCTAGACACATTTTCTTGCACTTGGATGGGCAACGTCAAGCAAGAGAGCTCAAGCTAGGCAGCTTGAGTCTTGTACGTAGTCTGGAAACTTGGCCGTGGTCCTAGTTACTGAGTTGTGTATGTTGCTGCTGATGTAGGGCGTTTCGTACTCTCGGTTGCGCATGCATCTGCTGAGTCGTGCATGTAGTAGCTGATGCAATTGCTGATTCGTGCATGTGGTAGTTGATGCAATGGTGAGTTGTGCATGCACATCCTGATGTAGAGTGGTCCCTACTCTAGAACCCTGCTTGCATGTACTGATGCAAGCGGCCCCAGAAGTTCAAAAGATGTAGCCCCAATGTGACAGGTCTGGGCAAAGTACCCACCAGTGCTTGCTTGTACTGCTCTGCTGTTGACCAAGCTAGGCCAACAGGCACGCATAGCCCTGCTCTGCATGGAACACTCAAAGGTCCAGGCTCCTGTCCCCTCTTGGACCTCTATGCCAAAGTTAAATCTGGCCTTGACATAAAAAAATCTCTAATCAAGTCGCACCTGGGTATTTACAGACTGGAATCTGTAACTTTGCGTATAAAATGCCGATTGCTGATCTGATGGCGCCATGTTCAAGCTGACACTCAGCGTAGTTATCGCTCAGTCTAACAAATATCACAAGTTGTATGTTGAAATAATGTTGTGTCAAGTCTTTCTTAAGAGAAAGAATTCCAAGGTGCACTTTGGTGATGAAATAGAAAAGGGTTCATTTCTTGAGGAAGTAAATCATCACAGAGCAATGTCTCCAAGTTAAACAATGAAACAAACTATTAGATTATTTCAGAACTAGGACCACATTATATTCAATGCCAGGAACTACATTTTGTATCTCGAATACGTTCATTGTAGCTTAAGGAAAAGCATGACCATTTAGACTTCAATAAGCTTAAAGATATTCCATGTACGTGTTCAAAAGTGAAAGCTAATGAAACATTTCTACATCTCCAAAAAGAGTAGAAAACTTTATGAAGGAAAACAAATTACAAAAGGAAAGTTAATTCAATGTCAAATCTTGTTGAAGTTTCCCATGAATCCAGATAACTATTAATATATTTTCATTCCTTAGCACTATTCTCTCATGATAAGTAGTACCAAATATAGTTTATCTTAAACTTGTTCTTAAGTTTAAACATTATTATGAGTAATTCAAATGTGCTTTCATCCTTAATTGGTTTTTTACTTTATGTTTTCTATTTTTTTGGTCCTATCAAATAGTTTTGGAGAATGATGATATCTAAATATCAAAATATTTACTTTTTGCCATCATTTCATTTTTCTAGAAGTGAAATTCGATGGAAACGTTTCTTCATAGTCTTCACATGATGTTAGAATTCCTATATATGTCAATATCATGATGAGAAAATATAAAACCAATCATGATTAAACATATGTACTTATAAAACCTACACATTATCTTTAATTACAATTGATACAAATTGTTTTGTACCTAGTTGATGTTCCTTTTATGACAATGACATCATTGCAAAAAATATTCTTGCAAAGTATTTGAATTTGAGCTTCACTGCATGTTTTTTTAACCATACATTAAGTAACAAGTTTTTTGAATTTTTGTTTCTTTATGACATGCTTTCATGAAATAAGTAAACTTTCATCTTATGTGCAAAGTAAATCACATTTTGAATCATAACATCACTATGATAAGTAAAGAAATCATTCCTTTAAGTACGGTAACATCTTAGGCAATCTCGATACATCCTGATCCCTTCNATGAATCAATACTAGTTTATGATTTCTATCTTTGTTATTGGATTTTTGAATTCTTACTTGCTTCTCTAGGATTGAGTCCATCAAAATTCAAAAATTTAAAGTATATATGTCTTACATAGTGTACATCTTTTCCCATGATCACAATTTCCTCACTTAAAACACAAGAATGAGAAGTTTTGTAGCGCAAATTTTGTTGAACAGGGCATGGTGAGGGGGAGGTAGGAGGTGTGGGGGTGGAGGAGAACGGAGGAGGCAGGTGGAGCAGGGAGAGCCGCAGGGCTAACTGTCCCTCTTGACTTGTGAGGGGAAGAAGCTATTGAGCGCTGTGACAAGGGAGGGCTCTTGAGCGCTGTGAGGAGGGAGGGCTCTCGAGCGATGTGAGGAGAATCGTAGCGTTGTGGACTTAGAGCGAGAAGAGATCAAGAGAAGAAAATTAGAGTGTTTTGAAAGAATGAGGGTTTTGGAGCAAGCCGCGCGGACCCCTATCGGATTGCGTGGCTCAGCTCCAGAGGTTCGCCCTTCAAGCATGGCAAACCACACAGGGTAACTAAGGGGCCCTAGAGCAACAAGGAGCGAGCAAACAATGTACGTGACCAGCGTGCTGGTGTACGTTGCACGAGGGGCGAGTACAAAAGTATGCTAGGATAAAACCCAGACGAGAGGGCTTTCTCTAGGTGCGCTAGTCAGGTTAGATACTTCAACACGATAGCTCAAGTGAGGGTAGGCGGTGCAAGCTGAAAGCTTGAACACCACAGCGCAAGCCTCACCAAGAGAAAGGCACAACCGGAAGACAGCGCAGCGCAGGACGGCACGACAAAGAAAGGGGCAGACAACGGAGATATTGGCCGCATGACAACATGCAAGGAACGGCAAGAACGGCCTTGCGCAGGGGAGCACCAGCAGGGATATCTAGCAGGGCTCCACAAAAGCCCCACATTGGCATCCCCTGGGGCACCCCACAAGAAGCGCGACCACAAGGACACCACCAGGAGCAACCCATCAGTAGCGTCGGCCCAAAAAGCAACCAGTTAAGCGCCACCGCCAAGAAGGACTGCTCTAGAAGCACACAGCCAGAAGCACCCATCCAGAAGTACCCATTCGGAGGCTCCCAGCCAGATGCACCCCACCAGAAGCGCGGGTAGCACCGCCAGCGCCAAATCGGCTGAGGTGACCCGGTCAGTGACAAGCGCCCCCGCCACGACCACGGGGTCAAGGACCTGTACACGCACCAACTGAAGACACAGAACACAACAAAGCAAAGCGTACGAAACAGGCGAGGGGTGGCACTTAGGCAAGGATAGGGGCAAAGAGTGCGAGGCCGTGTCGGCGACAATCGCGGCAAGCAAGGGGAACCTGTACAAGACGGTGACGGAGGAGGAGAGGCGAGGTATGTGGAGAGACAGGCATCAAGAAGATGACCATCAAACACCAGCAAGATCAATAGGCCGAGACAGAGGGAGGAGAGCTAATGAGCTGGGGGAAGGGTGCCAAGACCAACCGCCACAATACAAGAGGCAAAGGCAAGCTTGTGAAGGACCTTGGTGAGGAAGTCTGCATGCTGAAACATCGTGGAGATGAAGTGAAGGGAGACTTCGCCAGCGGCGACAACATCCCGCACATTGTGGTGCTCAACGTTGATGTGCTTTGTCCGGCGGTGAAGCGCCCCGAGGTTCTTAGCAATAGCAAGACCACTTTTTCTGTCAGTAAAGAGGGGCACAGGCGGCGTAGGGAGACGGAACTCGCCAAGGAGGCGGCGGGGCCATACGGCCTCGGTGGCCGCGCCACCCAAGGACATGTACTCGGCGTCCCCCGTGCTACGAGCGACACAGCCTTACTTGCCGCTGCGCCAAGAGATGGCAGCGGCCCCATGGAGGAAGACGAAGCCGCTACAGCTACGGGCGTCAGCGTCGCGAGCATAGTCACTGTCGATGTAGCCCTCAAGAAGGGGCATGCCGGACACAGCACGAAAGAGGAGGCCTGCGCAGGCGGAGCCAAGCACGTAGCGCAGGACGTATGCGGCCGCACGCAGGTGGGCCGTACGGGGCTCCCGAGCATACTGAGCAAAAACATTCACCGTGCAGGCGATGTCTAGGCAGGTGGTACCGGCCAGGTACGTGAGGGCCCCCACAATGGAATGAAAGTCGACAGCAGACTCAAGGTCACCAGACGAGGTGTCGTGAGTGACGCGGAGGGTAAGTTGGGTACCTGGCGGCATGGGGGAAGAGGCAGCGTGAAGGGGCCACAAAAGGTCAATGACAGAGGAGAAGCGATCAGCAAGAGTGAGAACAAATCGCTCTTGATGGCCAAGGAGACATCCGGGGAGATGCTCTGGATGCATCATAAGAAACATGGTGGCAAGGCCCAGGTCCTTCATGCGGTACGTCGAGGAGAGGAGGTCCTTCGCCGTGATGATTGCGGAGGAGGACGGAGAGGTGATAAGAAGGTCGTTGACGTACACCAGAATGAAGGTGGACACCGTGGAAGTGTCCCCCACAAAAAGAGAAGGGTCAGACTGGCTAGGGTGAAAACCTCCACAAAAGAGAGTGGAGGAGAGCTCCTTGTTCCAGGAACGAGGTGACTGACGAAGGCCGTACAGCACTCGACAAAGATGACACACCTTCTGCGAGCCATGCAAAAAACCGGGTGGCTGAACCATGTACAACTCCTCTCAAGACGACCATGGAGGAATGCATTGTTCACGTCCCTGTGGTGAAGCTCCCACTGAGAGGAAGCAGCCACACAGATAACGACATGACTTGTCGTGAAACGACCGACCGGGGCACAGGTATCGCCAAAATCAATGTTGGGGATCTAAGAGAAGCCCTTGGCAGTGAGGCGCGCCTTGTACCGGTCAAGCGCGTTGGAGGCGGTGAAATTTTTGTGGAGGACCCACTTGGCCTTGATCGCAATGCGACCCGAAGGGAGATCGTCGAGCTGATGAACGCCGTGCTTAGAGAGCGCAGCCAACTCTGCCAAGCACGCCGTGCGCCATGAAGCAGCATCGGGGCCGGACAAGGCATCGGCAAGAGTTAGAGGATCGGAGTTGTCCAGAGGAGTGGGTGAAGTGCCCACAGGAGGAGAGGACAAAACAATGAGGGCGCGAACACTAGTCGCAGGGGCATGGCAAACCTCAAGATGAAAGAAGTGACAACCATGGGCGTGAACCGGGTGAAAGTTGTACGGAAGGAAGGGGCGACGTAGGCCAGACGACGAAAGCAAAGCGACAGGACACGAGCCCAGAGTGGAGGGGGAGGAAGAGGGGGCGGCAAGGGGGACCCGGGGAATGGGAGATCGCGGCCGAAGG
>SZWC01020685.1:35031-46833 GCA_023375785.1 Penium margaritaceum
AACAGGCTTGGAGTGATGACATGGCATCGGGGTAGGACAAACCTTGCTAAAGATTGTGGTTTGAACGTTAATAAAAGTAAGAGCCCATGTACAAACAGGAGTCACAAAGAAAACTCCGTGGTTTCATTTGATGGCCCTACAGTCGCCAGGTGGGCAGCCATGGACCACCGTAAGCCAATCATCTCCATGAATGAATCAGCGATCCAGGATTGCCGATTCATTCGCCGGTGTCCATATGCATGCCACCGGTGCACACACAAGAGGGCACTGGTGGCATGCATACTTTAGGTGCAATGCACATCATTCGTTACACAAAGTAAATGATAGAGTTGCAACACTAAACAAAACACTAAACGCCAATGGAACGCTTGCAGAATGAACCAAAAAAATGAAGACTATAGAACATTTGAGTATGAAGTGGTTAAATTCCAGCCGTTACATGGAAATTTCCAGCTCAGTCACTGGCCGTCGCTGGGCTAGTGAACAACCGCCGCAATCGCCTCGCGGCGATTGCAAGTCTGTGGCCAACTTGCAATTGCAGACTCGGGTGATGGCCGACTGTTTGCCATCACCCAAAAACATGTGCAGAGGAGTCGAACGAGCACTCTGGGTATTTTTTCCTCCCCCCCTCCCCCCCCCTCCCCCCACATAGCAGAACTGAAGGATCCGCAAACCCCGAATCGAGCCCATTTCCTGGATCTGGATTCGCGGATCCGGATCCGGATCCTGATCCGATTTCATGGATAGGATTTGTGTATCCTAAGATCCTGTGTGCAGCCTTACCCGGATCTGTCAAGTCGGCAGACTCTTGTGCCATCATTGCGTGGTCATCCTTCTTTCCAACCTTCCCTGGCTGGTCCGATTTCCTATTGGGANCCCCTCCCATTCACAATCTGTTTGCTCAACGCCAATCCATGAAATGCCATGAATTTTCATGCAAATTCAACAAACAATAGCAAGGGAAAAGCATATCAGTGCTTCAGATTGCATTGTTTTGCATAGAACCACAATGCAATGCTTTGCATTGCATTGCATTGCTACTGGATTGCAACAATCCCCCTTCCCCTCCCTCCCATTCCCAATCTGTTTCTGAACACCAATCCATGCAATGCCATGCATTTGCATGTGAATGAAACAAAGAATAGCAAGGGAAAAGCACAGCACTGCTTCAGATTGCATTGTTTTGCATAGACCCACAATGCAATGCTTTGCATTGCCCTTCAAAACAACTGGATTGCAACAGCGCCCCGCCCCCCTCCCCCCTCACATTCCCAATCTGTTTGCTCAACGCCAATCCATTCAATGCCATGCATTTTCATGCAAATGCAGAAAATAATAGCAAGGGAAAATCATAGCAGTGCATCATATTACACTGTTTTGCATAGAACCGCAAAGCATTGCTTTGTATTGCATTGCATTGCAACTGGATTGCAACAGCCCCACTCCCCCCTCCCATTCCCAATCTGTTTGCTCAATACCAATCCTTGCAATGCCATGCATTTGCATGAAAATGCAACAAAGAATAGCAGTGGAAAAGAGCAGCAGTGCATTACATTGCACTGTTTTGTATAGAACCACAATGCAATGCTTTGAATTGCATTGCATGACATTACAGCTGGATTGCAATAGCATCCCCCTCCCATTCCCTATCTGTTTGCTCAACGCCAATCCATGCAATGCCATGCATTTTCTTGCAAATGCTATGAATAATGGCAAGGGAAAAGCATATCAGTGCTTCACATAGCACTTTTTTCATAGAACCGCAATGCAATGCTTTGCATTGCATTGTGATTGAAACTGGATTGCATCAGCCCCCCTCCCCCCCCTCTCCCCTCCCATTCTCCATCAACTACAACCCCCCCTCCCCCCGCATTCCATTCAAACCCATGAGACTGAAAGATGCACCTGAAAATCGGTGATCCAGTGGGCCGTTACGCCGAGGTTATTCATGCTGTTCTCTCCCTTCCACCTGTCGGTTGTGAAATTGATGGCCGGCGTCATCTCTGTGAGTATCTTCCTGATACGCTTGCGGAAGGCAGTGGCAGCAATGTCGATATGCCTACTAATGGTCATGCGGCCGGAGAGGTCTGCTGCTGGGTTTACATGCCAGAAGCCACGCTTCAGCCAGTTGCTCTCCATGGACAGGAAGCTGCAATTCTTGTCAATTACGCGCTTCCAGATATAGCTCTGGAAGTAGAGCTGTTTTAAGACGGCTCCAATGGCTGCTACTCCTCGGCCGATGACAGTGTTTGCCGCATCCACCCCCACTGCTGCAGCCTGCTCAGCTGCGTTGTTCACGGTGTTGAAAGTGGCGATCCTCAGCTTCTGTGCTACTTCCAACTCCTGTAGCTCCAGATATTGCTTCCGGTGCTGAGGCGCAAATGCTTCCACAAGGCTGAGGTAGTGCCGTCGTTGTTGGATATGTCTTTGGGACATAGGCCGCACTGGGCACGCGCTCCTTTGACTGGGTCCATTCGCTTCGTGAAGTGATTCCAAACAACACTCGGTTCCTTCCCCCCTTTGCGCTTGTCGCCAAACTCTTCCTCATTGTCATCCTCATCGGGCTCCTCCTCCTCCACAATTCATGTAGTCTCTGTTACTGCCGCATTCTCCGCCATGGAACATCAAAAGATGTGTTAAGCAAAGCCTCAGTTGAGGCTAACTGCTGGAACTGAACAGCGAAGACAGGTGCAACCTGTGTCGTGTTTTCCCACAGTGATTGCGCAGCAAACAGGTGCAACTGTCCATCGCCACCGCCGGCGTTGATGGCCAGAGCGGCTCTGGCCATCGACAGCAACTGATGCTGGCTCTGGCCTAGAACCGGCATCAGTTAACATAGGTGGCAACCGTCGGCATCTACTATTGATGCCGACGGAGCCATTGAGTGTTCTCATCGATGCAGATAACAGGCTTGGAGTGATGAAATGGCATCGGGGTAGGACAAACCTTTCTAAAGATTGTTGTTTGCACGTTAAAAACAGCAAGAACCCATGTACAAACAGGAGTCACAAATAAAATTCCGTGGTTTCATTTGATGGCCTTACAGTTGCCAGGTGGGCGGCCATGGACCACCGCAAGCCAATAATCTCCATCAATAAATCAGCGATCCAGGTTTGCCGACCCATTTGCCGGTGTCCACACGCATGCCACCTGTGCACACACAAGAGTGCACTGGTGGCATGCATACTTTAGGTGCAATGTAAATCATTCGTTACACAAAGTGAATGATAGAGTTGCAACACTAAACAAAACACTAAACGCCAATGGAACGCTTGCAGAATGAACCAAAAACAATGAAGACTTTAGAACATGTGAGTATGAATTGGATAAATTCCAGCCGTTACATGGAAATTGCCAGCTCAGTCACTGGCCGTCGCTTGGCTAGTAAACAACCGCCCCAATCTCCTCGCGGCGATAGCAAGACGGTGGCCGACTTGCAATCGCAGACTCGGGTGGTGGCCGACTGTCAGCCATCACCCAAATACATGTGCAGAGGAGTTGAACGAGCACTCTAGGTATTTCCCCCCCCTCCCCCCACATAGCAGAACTGAAGGATCCGCAAATCATAAATCAAACCCATTTCCTGGATCCGGATTCGCGGATCTGGATCCGGATCCAATTTTGCGGATAAGATTTGTGTATCCTAAGATCCTGTGTGCAGCCTTATCCGGATCTGTCAAGTCAGCAGACTCTTGTGCCATCATTGCGTGGTCATCCTTCTTTCCAGCCTTCCCGGGCTGGTCCAACTTCCTATTGGGGCAGTTGCGTGCATAGTGGCCTTCTTTGCAACACACGTAGCACTCCCCCTTCTTGTCACCTTTCTTAGTGCCCTACTTTGCACCCTTCCCCTTCTTGCCTCCCCCTCCACCTTGAGGGCAGACGACATAGGAGGAACTTGATGTTGCCCCGCTCTCTCTCCCACCACACCACATCCATTCATTGTGGACGTAGTTAGCCACCTTTGGGTACTTCAGCTCATCGGCGGACCAGCCGCCTACGACTGTGATCATGGAACTCCAACTGTACGGCAAGGCTAGGAGGAGGATCATGGCTTGCAGCTGAGGGTCGGCCTTCTATTCGGTGGATACGTACTCGGCAATAATGGACTCGATCTGCTGTAGGATCTCTATGATGTCGTTGCCTTCATTGGCTCGGAGGGTGACAAGCCTCTTGAAGACAAAGAGCTGGTTAGCAACATTGGTGGACTGGTAGATGGTGCAGAGCTTCATCTAGGCCTGCGCGGCTTCCGTGCATCCTTGAATCAGTGCGTGTTGTGTCGAAGCTAGCACTAGCACCAACAAAGCAAGCGCCTTCTTCTTGCACTTCTTCTACTTGTCCACTTCCTCCAGTGTTGCAGTTGCCAAAGGGACTTTATCTTCACCCTTTGACCAGCTCAAGCAGGCCCTTGTCATTGAGGAAGACCTCAAACTGCCACCTCCACAAGGGGAAGCCATTCCCGTCAAACTTCGTGATGGCGCCAATGCTCTCTTGCTTGGTCATTGTCATGGCGCACGACAGTACTGTGAAAGTTATAGAGCTAGGGTCCTTCTAGGCATGTAGGCCCATAACCCTTTCTTGGAACTAGTGGGTGTGGAGGCAACCTCAAGGATGCCTAGCTCTCACTGATGTATGCTACCAATGTTTGGGACAGCCAATGGACACCAATGGTGAAGAGTGTGGAGCACAAGGATCACGGGTAGGAGTGGACAGAACACGTCGCATTCAGTAGAACTAGATCAAAACATATTCTGGTAACTTAGCACAGTGAGTTAGATCACATACTTGTAACCTATGATCTAAGCTTTCCAACGCATCCAATCATGCCCAACTTGGAGCAGTAGAGCCCCTGGTACGGCCGTTGAAGTAACCCTTGGTGGAGCAGTCCAGCTTGCCTTGCATGCTAGGCAACCGGACGCGCTTCGACGATGACCCGTCGGAGCGCCTTTCCTTGCCCATAAGTCAATGAGAAGTTCACCCTGGTCAAGGAGGTCCCTCTGGTCACTTCATTCATGACCCTGGTGCATTTGGAGCTTGTTGGAGATGGACTCGGTGATAACCCTTTGTGTCTGTATTCATCCACATGTGTCCTCGGATGTGCAATTCATGAGGATTTGGCGGTCAGTGGTGCTCCACATTGAGCGTTGAGATACGTGTTTGCCAGGCCTATCTCGTGGCGGCGTCGCCTCTTAGTCTCCCGCCCTCCACCGGCCATCAACCCTTGCCTGTCCTCGCTGGAAAGCCTAATTTTTTCCTTGAGCATCATGCGCAATAGTGTGCTCGTTTTGTTGCTACACCTAGTTTAGACCATGATTTGTGTGAATTGTTGGTCAAAAGTAGGTTCCCTAACATCTGGACTAGTCTAGCTGGCTTTTGTGACTTGCAGGTGCCTTTGCACCTTGTTTTGTGGACATAGGGCGGGTTCGCCCCCGCATCCTGCTAAGTGCTGGCGAGCGCTGCTTGCCTGCCGACAGGTGAGGCTCGATAAGCTAGTCTCACCCGTAATAAGGGGTTGCCTTGTTACTCGTAGGACTTGTAGTAACAATGCGACCACGCTTTAGTGTTTAGGAGCTAGCGTGCTGCAAACTCTATGAAATCAAACACCGTTTGTGGCATTCGATCCAGAACGGCCTTCTCATGGTATTAGAGCCCTCTCTTGGGCCTGAGGGCATCGAGACCCGACCGTAGGAGCTGAAGAAGGGGGTGGCCGCCACTAGGACGCCACGTCAGCTAGGGTCAGAGAGCCATAGCAGGACGGCAAAGCAGATCTAAGGCTTTGAGCCAGCTCTAAGGGGGTGCACGAGCCCTACCACGGCTTTGCGTGCCCTGCGGGTGCTTGCGACGAAGAGTCGCCGACAAGGTACCCAACCACAATTTTATGGGTAGGCAAAGGGTTTGGGGGGGCGGGATTGTCCTTGTAGGACCTCAAGACGTGGCTGTTGGCCTCCCTATAGAGCTTAGGACTCTCGGCAGAAACTGGGCCTGGGGAATTGCTGCCAAAACTTCCCTGGTCCTCTCCAGCAAAATCCAGAGCTAGGCAGACAACATGAACCACTCTCCTAGCACCATGAGTGCGGTAGAAGGGACAAATGGAGGTGCCGGCAGTGCCAGCAATGTCGGAGGTGCCGGTAGTAGTGGCAACGCTCCTAACGTCACCCTTACTACAACTGCAATGGCGTAACTTGGACTAGGTCAAAAGGAACTCTCCCCACCACAGCTGGGGACAAGGGATTATCCGGCGTGGGGGGACATCTTCTTGTCTTGGGTGGCAGAGCATGGGTTGGAGGAGCTATACAGTAGTCTGCCTCCAGTGTCAGCAACTGACCTCATGATGCTGCGTGCATTCAATGCATTAACACGTGCACTGCCAGATCCACTGGCCTACGCCCTGCGCCACTTTAATTTTGGCGGCAGAGGCGAGGACCCCTCCGATCCATGAAGCGGTGCAGCACGACCACATGACGCCTGACGCCACCTGTGCATGCGCCAAGAAGAAAAAGGCATGACCCTTGTAGTAACGCTGAGAGACCACCTCCGCAATCTCTACCCCAAACCAGGCGCGCTAGTTTCTGAGTTCTGGGATGAAGCCAGAACTCGCAGACGACTATTGGGTCTGGGTGCCTCCTGCTCTATCCTTGAGTGGCTGGATGGGGTGCTGCTTCACCTCGGTGAGCAGTACAAGGATGTTTGAGGTGACCTGCTCCGTTGCCATCCAGTTGCTGAGATTGAGCTTATCGACCTCGCCTCCTTCTTTGAAGAGCTGTGTAACTACGAAGACATACTGAAGGGCGAGGCTCACAATATGATAGTTGCGCCACAGTCATGTTGTACACACCAGTGCTCTTTTTCCGCTGCTGCTGCAGCGACCCAGACCTCGTTCACCTCCCTTGGTGGATCTTCTTGTGGGGGACGTGGCTGGTCTGGAGGCAGTGGCCATGGTCGTGGACGTGGACATGGTAACCAGAGGTGGAGCTACTGTAACAAGACTGGGCACTTTTGGCGCAGGTGTCCTTCTGTCCAGCGGCAGATGATGGAGAAACAACAGCACCAGCAGAGGCAGGCACAGCAATAGCAGAGGCAGGCATAGCAGCAGCATCAGCCACTACAGCAGTTTCCTACGATGTAGCACTTTGGTTGACATGGAACACCGGGGCTGCAGCCCTACCATCCTGTAGCAGCAGCCACCTTTGGACTTCCACCTTAGCATCAGTTTCAGCCACAGCCTCTGCAGCAGATGCCACCACAGCCTGGAACTTATGGACTGACCGCACACTACATGCCACCATTTCCGATGGCCACGGTGCCGGCCCCAGGATGGGTCCAGCGCGTGTATTACGATATGGCGATCTCACACACTGCCGACATGCAAGAGGCCACTCCCAACACATTCCCTCCAGAGACCGCTGCAACTTCACAGCCAGGTCTGCGCCTTGGGCACACGCACATCACCACATCCCACGTTTTGCCTATGCACAAGTGGTTTTTTGATACAGCAATGTGACATCACGTTGCACCTCATCGTCAGTTGTTTGTGTCTTTTTATGCAACGCATGATGTGGAGGATGTGCGAACGGGCTCAGGAGAGATGCTGAGGGTTGAGGGTATTCGGACTGTTGCATTGCAAGCACCGGGAGGGCTCATGTGGCTGACAGGGGTGTTGTATGTTCCTCGGCTGAAGGTAAACCTGCTGTCAGGGGGACAGGTTGATCGCCAATTGGGCATGTCAACACTGACACAAGAAGAAAAATGCATGCTGTTTGATGCGCACGGTGCTCTGCTGGCTGATGGGCCCTTGCATGCCGACATGTTGTACTATCTAACTCTGTTCCCTGCATTGCCTTCCAACCGTGCACAAACACACATCATGAACAAAACAGATCCAAAACACACTGAGCTCATTCATAGATGGCTGGCTCACATCAATACTGAACTGGTTAAACATTTGTTGAAACACCAACCTGCACATGGACTGAGCCCTGACGACTGTCCCCACGGTCTAAAAGCTTCTGCTTGCCAGGAAGGAAAGGCACACCGATAGAGCTTTCCCCTATCACAGCACGTCAGTGAGGCACCCCTTGAGCTGGTGCATGCTGATTAATTGGTCCCATGCCGGTACCCTCAGTCCAGTACGCGTCACTGTATGCTCTGAATCAGACAAATCTGGCTTTGGTAGTAGGGCCAGACACCCTCAGAATCGGCCCACACCTGAAACAAGGTCTCCCAGCAATCGAAGCCCTCGTCACTATCGTAACGGGGTGGAGGTGTCTCAAAGTCCTTCGGTCGCCGCTCCGTTGGGAGGGCGACCTCAGGCTTGGGAGACGGTGGACGGGGTATGGGGAGCCCACCAGTGAGAGAAACGCCACCAAAGGTGAACGCTGTTGAATGACGTGGCTGCTCCTGATGGCGAGAAGGTGGCGGAGTGGGAGCCTGTGATCCAAAACGTAACTCACGGATGGGCTCCTCAATCACACGAATCTCGTGCTCACGTGAGTCATCCTCAATCTCATCCTCATCCCAGGTGTCCACCTGTGATGAGTGATGCTGAGACCGCGACGGTATGTAGGGTGTAGACTGCTGAGCAGATGGTGCAGCTCCAGTAGATCCTCCAGGTGGTTGTTGTGAAGCTATGGAACGACCCCGCAGTAACTCCGTGATCTCCTGCAACGCGTCGGACTGCCTCTGCTACTGCCGGCGCATCTCGTCCTGCAACCGACGAAGCTCGTAGATCATGCGGAACTGCGACCGCGAACTCATAACCCCCGAAGAGGAGGAAGAGGGGTCAACGAGTCCTTTGTCCTTGTCACAGACCGGTGCCATCGCAATGCTCAGTATGGGGCCGAACGTAAAAAATACTCCAAACAAGAAACTGACAATGTTTCTCGAGGAGTTGAAACGTCTTAAAAACTTGACGTTTTGACCCCAAAACTGCTGACATCAGCAAAGCCTATGATGACGTGAGCGCTTTTTACGCTAGCAAAAAAACGCTAGCGTTTTTTTCACTAGCGTTTTTTACGCCAGCTTTTTTTTTAAGGTCACGCGAGCCCCGCGTGACCGGTGGGGGTGACCTCGTCACCTCCTGCTCGCGGCTGCGTAAGAGCTGTGCAGGCCTGCGCAGTGCCACGCAGGCCTGCGCAGTGCTGCGCAGCAGCGCAGCACTACTGTGGAGCAGCAGTGCTGCACAAGCTCGCCGCTGCTGCTGCGGCGGATCTGTTGCTGCGCTGCTGTTCCCGCTGTCGCTACTGCAATGCTGCTGCTGCCGCTATTGCTGCTGTCGCTGCAGCAGATACAATGCTGCTTCTGCGCTGCTGCTGCTTCGCTGCTGCTGATGCGCTGCTAGTGCTGCTCGCGGCTGCTGATGCCGTCGCAGCTGCAAGCTGCTGCCGCCGCTGCGCGCTGCCATTGCTCGTAGCCGTCGCCGCAAGCTGCTGCTGGGAGCTGCTACTCCTTTTTTTTTTTTTTGGTACAGGCTGGCAGCCAGACACGGCTGCTGCTGCCACCCGGTGCTGCTGCTGTTGGCCGGCATGGCTGCTGGATCTCGTCATTGCCGCAGCTCCACTTGCTACGGTGCTGGCGATTGCGTGGTGACGTCGCTGCTGTTAACGTCGGCTGCGACGGGTCCCAGGATGTGGCGGCGGCGGTGACTCTCACTACTGCTGCCTGTGCTGCGTCTCTGCGACGCAGCTCAGTGAGAGGGGTCTCGCTGCTCTGATACCATGAGAAATTGCTAGGAAGCTTCCTAACCTTGCTGCTGCTGATATGGCGACACTGTCCAGTCAGCTAGCGCACTAGCAAGCAAGCAAGTGCAAGAAACAGCAAGGATCAGGCTAGGGAGACGCGCAAAGTCTCATAAGCTCCAATAGTTTAGTAATGCAGAGAGGGCTGAGAACTGACAAGCACACAGCATTAATACCTGCCGCGGCACACGGCGGGTGACGCACACGGGAGTGTCAGTTTGTCCTAAAACCGGCTCAAAACCACTGTTTTGGCCGCAACTCTGCGCACATGCATCCAAACGCAACACCGTATGAACCTGGAGATGCAGAATCTCGAGCCTGATGCTATGACTAGTCACACGCACAAGTCCGGCTTCGATCGGTGGAAGGACAATGCAAAACGTGCAAATCGGGCTCGAAAGCCAGTCCACCGAGAAAACTCTAGCGTCTGCAGAAAAACTGCAGAGCACCCCAAGAAGCACCCGGGACATCGTGGCAGCCGTCTGGCAGCTGCTGGTGGATGGATCCACCAACTGTCAGTGCTCCGGCGCTAGCTAGGCCCGCACCAGGGATCTGCACGAGCATGGACACGGCCGAGTGGTCACAGTCAGCTGTACAAATGGACGGAAATAACTCACATCACAACAGGTAGGAGCTTCTTTCATATTAACATTAAAACTATAGCATATGAGCACTAGGTTCATTTGCGTGAGTCACCATGGATCCATGGGGCGCCTTGCTCACGGACTTACCAATTGAATGGCTTCCAAGGTTGATTGGCTCGGCAAGTCCTCACAACTTAGCCCACACGTATGTATGAAGGGACTTCGATTTGGGTGTAAGTTTTTTGAATGACCTTTGCTGGCATGTTCCGCTGAAGTTCACACTCTCTAGATGTTGACAAGCAGGTGCAACAAACCAGGGTTCTCGATTGCGTGGAGTTTCAGAGAAGTTGCAGACAATATTGTAAAGGCTTGTTAACAGCAATGCCCTGGCCGCTACATCCCACCACAGGGTTCTCCTCACCCACTCTCATGGTTCGCGAAGACTACTGCAGACTATCCTCCAGCCAGCCACTGACAGCCAGCCAGCCACTGACAAGAGTCAACGTTCCACTAGACGTCAGCAGTGTACACATTGTTTACAATACAGGTTGTTCAACAGGCACAACAGTTCTGCATACATTTCAGAGGAGAGTGCGGGAGTGGTTTGACGAGGAAATGTGTAAACATGGATCTCCAGAATTTTTTGGTCCTCCCACTTAATCCCTGGAAAGCACTTTTACAGATGGAGGCCGGCATCCGTACAAGGCGCGCGTTTTTGCCTCTTAGCATCTGTCTCCCAGCTCCGCGCAAACATAGAACCCTCTCCAAACTTCTCTCCCGGATCCCCGGAACCCACACGCTGGATGCCGACGAGATGTCGCCCTGCGTCTGAGGCCTGGGCTTGGTTGAGGGTGTTAGGGCTAGCCACAGAGTCCGATTCCAACTCCTCTTCTTGTGTCACCACTGGCGCGGTTAAACTGCAAGGGAAGCAGGTTTCGGGTCTGGCCCAGCTAGGTGCACCACCACTAACAGAAGTAGGGACCGTCGCAGCTGCCTGTCCCACGAAAGATTTTCCTGGACTTGATGCTGCGGCTGTTGGGAGTTCAATCTCAAAAGAAGGCCACCACCCTTGGCCTTCTCTTCCTTGCAGGAGAGAGTGGCCACCTAACTGGTTGAAAGTCTGAGCATCAGATGCCATCAGCGGAAGGAGATTTATCCTCGAGCATGGCTGAGCACCAGAGATACCACCAGAGCCCCTAAACATTAAAGGCTTTTCTTCGTACTGCTCCTCCAAGAGGTGTTGATTTTCGTTCTGGCAATGGAGCATCACCTGCTGCTGCTGCTCGTGGTGTGGCTGCTGCTGCTGCTGTTGCTGCTGCTTCTTCTGCTGCTGCTGCTGCTGCTGCTGCTGCTGCTGCTGCTGCTGCTGTTGCTGCTGCTGCTGCTGCTGCTGCTGCTGCTGCTGCTGCTGCTGCTGCTGCTGCTGCTGCTGCTGCTGCTGCTGCTGCTGGTGCATCTTGCCATTATCATCACTCCTTGCCTCCCTG